>CAUYTI010064231.1:0-25000 GCA_963575145.1 Galago senegalensis
GGGGTTTTCACATGCATTCTGAAACACTTCCATCAAACTGGTCAACACAGCCTTCATGTCATTTTCTCAGTTATTGCTTTAAAATGTTCACATTCTACTCTTAGAAAGATTCATCTGTACCCCTATAAGATAAAACTCAGAAGTGTCGATTCACAGACTTTTAAATGGTTCTCTGGTGCTTTTAAATGTTGGTCTCCCCTAACTCCTATCCCAACCCCAATGTAAAAGTTACTTCCTTAAGGTTAAGGAGCTTATTTTTTTCTGATGCCTAGTAGAGAGTATGCTAGGAACTTTTAAGATGTTCAGTATGAATAAATTAAATTAAATTTAGTTTAATTTAATTAGACAGAGCCTTCAAAATATCAAAGATGAACCGTGAAATGAGTTTTGATTCAACTAAATTGCAAATGATAGAGGATTGAATTCATATTGATTCAAAGCTCTGGTTTTATATATTACATTTATTTTCTCTAAATTGACATGTTTAAAATATATGCAATTACATTGTGCTTAAAATAAAAGGTAAATATCAGAACATTTAAAAACTCAAAACTAAAATGTCAGGAAATATTTTTGCTGTAATAATGGAATTGAAACATAATATCTAATTGTCTCTTCTCATTTAAAAATTTAATACGGATGGCCTGTATTTAATATGGATGGTGATGTATTTATAACACAAAGATTTTTTTTATCATTACTTCATGTAGCAGCCTATTGCTTTCACAGAGAGTTAAAAATGTGTGGTGCAATTTAAAATAAACTCTAGGTCATAGCAAATTTACTACTATTTGTAAATAAATTAGAGAACGAGTAAAAATTATACTATGTATAAGATGTTTTTATAGCTATTCTTTTATAAAATCAATAAAGGAGAAAATTTTATTGGTATACATTAAGTCTGCTTACCAATGCCTCTTAAATAACGTTGTAAAATTAAAAAAAAATTCTCATATAAACATTAATTCGAATATATCTCATTTCGAAAGCATACACTTAACAAGAAGTAAAGCTTTTAATCATTTCCTTATATCTTTCTCAATTTTTACTTTTTTAAAGACTAGTTTTTGGTTTTGAAGACACTAAAATATATTCAAAGTTGTTGTTTCTCTTACTACTCTAAGTAGTGGATTACAAACCTTAACTAATTTCAACTTTATAGAAGATTAAAAAGTGCTAAGTTTGAAGGTAGGACAATAAACCTAGTTTGTGGTTAATGGGTGATTGCATGGCCCTGTGTTTCCGTGTGTGCTCCTCTGAGTCTCAAGATTGAGTGTGTTTGTTTACTTTGTTTACTGGAGTATAATTTGCTACAATTTATTTTCTATGACATATATTGCAAATATTAACCTTATCTTCCAGGATAACATACGCCCCTTTTACTTCATGGTTCTTTTATTATTATAGTATAGAAATACCAATTTTATGTAGCCATGTGTTTGTTTCCACCTGTGAGGTGTCTGAGTTTCTTCGTCACCATTATTTTGTAAAAATATGTATTTAAAAAAATTATACTATTGACTTTTTCTTTACATTTAGAGATTTTTCAAATCTGAAATATATTTTTCATGTTTTTCTGCAACTTGTTTTTCAATTATGCATCCTATTGATCCAATGCCACCACTGCATTTCTTTCCTTTTTTTTTTTGCACTAAATTTCTTAATAATTTTAATTTCGATGTTGAGTTCTTGTTTGAATTGGAAATTATTTTTTTTAAGATAAATGTTTAAATGGTGGTATCTTTAAATTCCTCTCTGTTGTTACACATTTTATTGTGTGCTTCATGTGTGGAATTCTGAAAATTGTCAATTAAATCAATCCAAATGAGATTGTGATCCAATGAAACTATACTTATTATTTTAAAGGTTTTTTTTCCTTAAGTTAGACAGCCCTAAAATCATCATTTTTGAAAATTTTTTTCTCCTAAGGACTTTTACAAGATTTATTGTTTATATTTACCTCGATAATTTTGGCTTTCCCATTAAGAGCAGTAGTCATAATAAGAAAACTAATAATTTCTGACTGCCTACCATATGCCAAGTTCATTTAAAGTTCAGCAGAATCTTAGACTGATATCTTTTATATCCATTGGAGTGCTTTACTTTAGTGACTAGTTATTTGCATGAAATTTTCCAGAACCACACTGCCTTAAGACCACAGTTCCTTTAGTTTTCTGTTTTGGTGTTTTGCAATTGCCTTGGGATTCTTTACTATTTTAATTTAAAATTTTTCTAACAATCACAAAATGATGAAAAGATGAGGCAAGCCTGCTCTGTAATTTTTGCTCTGGCAAGCCGGTTTTGTAATTTTTCCACTGCTTCTGGAATAAGCTTGTTTATACTGTCTTATTTCCCACATCATAATTTCCATTGTGTCTTCCTGTAATTTCCACTGGGGTGAGAGGCTTTTGAGTTCACAGAACCCCAAGATAGATGATGCCAATAACTGTCAGCACTCTTGACATCAATGTAATGAGTGTAATCTGTAACTCTTTAAATGTAGAACTTTTTTTTTTAATTCTTAAAATTGAAAACCATTTCATGAAACCTGGTTAGAGGTTAGAGAACTTGGTCCTAACTTCTTATGAGTTAAGAGAGTTTTATATTTATATAATCAAAATGCCTACCAATGATGGCCTAAACAACAGGGTAGTTATTATCTTGGAAAAATCTAGAGAGAGATGACTTAGGGTTTGGTTAATTCTGGGCCACAGCAATGTCAGCTGAACACAGGCTGCTAGGTCTAATGGAGGGTAAACAGGTGGTGGCAAACATGTGGCTAAGGGCTAAGAGTGGGAACCGAATTATAGCTAGCAACCAAATTATACCTAGAAACTGTTCCCTAGCAAGAACATATATAGCAGAAACTTCCAGTGACCTGTAACTGACCTAGGGCTCATTTTCATCTAGTTAACCCTGTGATCTGATCTATTATATAACCCCAACCTGCCAATCACCCCAAGGCAGGAACAATAGCCAAGTCTGCAAGGAGAATGGGGAATACAGGGAGACGTGACCAACTAGGTAGCTTATTGGGTATATTCAGACTTTCAAGAGTCTTCTCCACTTAAGAAGAGAGATCCATCTCACTCACTGAGACCTATTCTCTTTATAGTTTGTTTGTTTGGGGTCTACAGTAAACATACATGATTATGATTTCTTTGTGTTTGTGATCACTCCATCATCAGCTAGGCACCAGTGCTCGTTCATGGTACTAGGAACCAAGAACCAAGGAACATCCACCCCCAGACAGACCTAGCAAGGTCTCCCCATCTTTCCATCCTGTCATCCTTTGAATCCTTGAGGTTTTCCTCAGATTTGTCCTTCAGTTATTGGCAGTCTTTCAGGCCTGGGGTGAGGGCTGTTTTGTATCATGTGCTTTTTTTTTTATTAGTGAAGAAAACATTTCCACAAAATCTACAGAAGTCACAGACTCCCACTTCTGTCTCACTGACCAAACTGGGTTGTATATCCTCCTTTCGACCCAAAATTGACAGAGGTGAATGTCATCACCCTTCTTAATTTAGAGCAATTAAGATTAAGTCCCAAGGGATTGGTTCAAAATCTCTAGGTACATTTCAACCTGACGCCTGAACCAAATCAGGCCTGGGTTAGCAAGCAAGGTGGGAATAAAGAAGGGCTTCTGAGTCGAATATGTTTCTCACATGAAATACTTGGGAGATGGTTTGTCACTATGCCAGGCAATCATTCTGCAGATAGTCAAGGCTCACTATAAAAACATGTCCCTGAAGACCATTAATGACATTTCACTTCCCTAGTTCTTGTGGTATTGTCATCCTAATATTTTGAGTGTTGAACATGACTGGTGCTTTAGTAATATGACAATCATTCTTAAAAATTGAGTGACTTCTTCTGTCTAGGTGCTATTCAGCATTTATTCTTTTCAAATGCTATGTTACTATTCAGAGTCACATGATCACAAATAAATTCCATTGCACTGTTTTTCTAATTATATTCTTTAGTCATTTTAGAGTCACCAGCAATTAGAAGTTTAGGGTAGAATAGGGTAGATCATTCACCTGGACCCAAATGGTCAACTCTCAAGTACCCATCTCTTACACAAAGAGAAAATTTTCTGTATTTATCTTTTTTAATTTGAATATCATACTTCTGAGCAAGCTTCCTTTGAAGAAAGTATTTTTTTGAGGAGATGGCATTAGGTATATTTAAAAACCATTGGTGTAGAATCCATCTTGATTACCATAGGCAGACTCACGTATTCCTACAAAAATTGATAATAACTCGAGTGTTTTGCATGGAACAACAAATATACAAAGATTTAAATTAAATTAAACTTTGGTGGCCCTTCTTACATGCATTTCTATTTTTCCATGCTGTTATAACAGGAGTTTTATTAATTCATTGTTTTGAAAAATATGATTTGATTGTACTTTAAGATATGCTAAATCTTAAGTAAGAAAAAAGAAAAACCTTTTGTATTTTTACATTTACTTAAATGAGGAACAAAGTATACTTTCCCTTTATATGGAAATTCATGACATTTGTTGACTAACATCAAACAGTGATAATTCACTTTTAATGTTTTATTACAATGAGAGTTTTAACATTATTCAAAATCAATTATGTTTTTATTACAGTGTTTATTTGTATATGAAGAAAGAGTTTCATATTTAGATTCTGTAAACACCTATATAATCAGAGAAGTTGTTATTTTACTTAGAGAATAAGTTTGAGACGCACATAATTTATTCATTCACTAGTATTTTAATGTAGTTAGTTTGACAAACATTAAGTAAGCACTCACTTTGTGCCATGTACTGACTGCTGAGTACCAGGGAAGCAAAAATGAATGGGTGTCAACTGCCCTTGGGTGACTAGTGACAGGAAGAGGTGAACAGCAAAGACAATGGCCAAATATCAAGAATGATTGGATAGTCCTGGTGAATCCAAGGATGGAAATTGGATGGGAATGGAGATTTCATTAGGTAGGATCATCAACAACTAGAAGCTTGAGTTTGTATCTCTAATAAAATTGTGGTATCATATAAGGTCAGACAGTTAAGTTCACAAACTCATCCTAGGAAAAATGTTAAATGTTACATACCTCAATGCTAAAATATTACTAAAGTAACCTATGAAGTACTCCCTTGGGAAGCTTATGATGCCAGTGCTTAGTCCATCCTTCAAAGCAATTTTGGAACTATTTTTCTGGAATGGCCGTCAAAACTGTCCTTGTATGAGGTCTGATAATAAATTTCCTAACTCACCCTAGAAACAGTGCTTTGAAGGCACTGGTGGGGTGGCCTGCCTTCCCGAGGAAAGTACTTCCGAGGTGACTGACATGATGTTCAACAATGAGGTATGTGGCATTTTTCCTAGAATGGGTTTGCAAAGTTAATTGTCCAACCTCATACACTAAGGAGAGAAGGAGAAAGGTCTCTAAATGAGAGGAGAAAAACAGAATTTCAGATTACAAGTTTTAGATTACATGGTGTAGACATGAAGATATATTCAATAGGTACTTTGAGATGTGACTGGCATTGTGGACATTAGTCAGAGATGGGGAGCAGTTTACGAATATTCTAAATAGTGTTGGCAGTCAGTGTTGAAGAGTTCTCACACAGCAGAACTAACTAAAGCAAAGAACAAAGACTTGAGGTCTAATCTTGGGAGAAGTTTCCCTCAGAGCAAACGTGAGAAGACAAAGGAGGCAGTAAAAGAACCAGAGAAGAGATTCATTTCAAAGAGGTAATTGGAAAAGAACCCACAGGGTACAATTAAAGACTTTTTTCAGTGCTGTCTAGATTATCATATGATTCAATCAAACTAATTTCTGTTATAGTTAATAGTCAACAATATGTGTTAAAACTTTTCTTTTAACAGAAATTGTTACACGATTAAAAATAAAAAGAATAATCTTGCTATTTTAACTATTCCAATATCTCAAAAGTATCACTCTCTCTACTTTCTCTCATTTTGAGTTCCAATGTAGTGGATTCACATCAACTGAATACTTTTCTCAGTATAGATATGCATGTAGAGGGTTGATGTTAATGAACTTCATCTTAATAAAGATACAGGTCATTTTAAATCTTTTTTTGTTTTGTTTTGCAAGTTCTTGTGGGAAAAGGTAAGTAAGTATATTTCCAAGCATCATCTGTTCAAGTAATAGATGAAGGCCAGCAGTCCTCATATCCTTACCTGGCTATTGACCTTTTAAAAATATTTCCTAGCCCTTCCTTTAGACTTGAATTAGTTTCTTGCTTCTCCTTTGCTTTGAGGCATTGCAATAGAAAAGGGTTTGGGGGATGTTAAGAATTTCATTTGAACTGTTTAGCATGATAAATTTTGAAAAAAGTAAAAAAAAATAGCCTTTTTTTCCTGGTTATGCTTTAATAACCAGTTTTTTTTAATCTCTGTTATATTTTCTTTTGCATTCAGTATGCCATGAATTCCAAGTAAGGGGTATGATTATATATTATAATGATGTAATGATATTCTAGAGGACAAATTTCTCTGTATAGATTAATACTGCTTTCACCTTCCTCATCTACCCAAGGATTTATGGTCACAAACAATATATTTTTAAAAGTCTTCTACCGAAGAGAAAAAAATATGTTAAATGGAAAGAATTAGTGTTAAAAAAACAAACAAACAACAACAACAAAAAAAAACACCCCTGAAATTAAATCCTATCTTGCTATGGCTGAGCTACCAGATTCTGGGAGGAAGTCACTTCAGGCCCTTAGAATGGCAATTAGATTATGCTATCTACTTCATGGGTTTACAAAATGTAAATAGAGACAATTTGTGACATTCCAAGGAGCCAAGGGACAATCTCAGAAGAGAATGGCATGAAAGGGTGAGGATAGGCCTCAGAAAACAAGAGGTAAAAAGTACAGGTAAAAATTTTTTCAAAAAGATAGAACTAAGATATAAAAGGAGAAGAAATTATTACAGTTATTTGAGGTATAGAATCAGAGAAATAAAGATAAATCCATTTGAAATAATTTGTACCTGTCATTTAATACATAGCTTTGAAATATCTGTAAATGCAATCTATTTAAAAAATAATGAATGCTAAAATAAATACCTGTTACAATTTTTTCAATAGCTATCTTCTTCTCAATCTTACACACTTGACTCTGAGCATCTATAGGTAGCAAAGAAAAAGTAATTGAGTTGGCTGTAGCTAATACTTGAGGCTCTGTAGCTAGATTGCCTAACTTCCAACATTGACTTTGCACTTACTGTCTGTATGGCATTGAGAAAGTTACTTAGCCTTGTGTGTCTTATCTTTGTTGTTTTAAAAATGGTAGAAGTTAAAAATCTACTTCATACAGTTGTAGTGAGGATTCAAGGAATTAATATTTGTAGAGTCCTGAGCATGTTGCCTAATATATAGGAAGCATTTTATATTTTTACTAAATAAGATTAAATGTACTGATGTTGCAAGATTAATGTGTATATAAAGTACTTCTTATAATGTGTGTCAATAACTACAGAAAGATTTTAAAAGAAACTATACTCATGTTGAAATGAAAAAAAAATAATTTTCACCACGTAATTTTGCAGAGTATGTTTAAGTTCTGAATCCAGATTTCTTGACTGGCTCTCTCACTGACTAGTATGGGATCTTGGGCAGTTAAAGAACTTGACCTAGTCCCAGATTTCTGTGAAGACTGATACAGGTAAAGTGTCTAGTTGCTGGAGGGGTTCCACATTTACCAGTAGTTTGTTTTTCCAACAAATGCAGCCTTTCCTGTCCTCTTTGGCCATGAGTTTTGAATACCAACTTTCTCCCTCCTCACTGCTAAAGATTAGGATGGGGGGAATTTTTAAAAAAAATTTGGTTCTATCCAGCAGTGTTTTTCTTTCACTAGCACCATATATCTTTAGTTTTCCTCTGAGATTCTTGAGAGCTTCTGAAAACATACAGTGTAAGTGCTTTGAAGGTGGCTTAATGTTTTACAAGATGTTCTCCCATCAGATTACCTTGCGTATTATACTTTCTTCCAGGTCTTTGGTTTTTTCTACTTGCTCAGGCAACAAAAAGCTCAATGTTTTATTTAAAAACACTTGGAAATTTAAATTCACCCCAAAATTCACACCCCAAATATCACCCCCATGTAATAGTACATTCTGACTACCCTGGGTGACTAGTCTTCATAGGTTAGTTACTGCTACAGGTGTAGAGACGTCAGTTACCTTATCACGGGCCTGTATTGTGTGCTTCTTTCTGACTTGATGACCCAAAACTCCAAGTACAGGTAGCCATAGTTGAAGAACTATGCTTTATCTCTAATTAGTTTCTTATTAAAACACAGTACAAATAATGGCTAGCCTCATTTTTATTAGATTATTAAACTATAAATAACTAGAAGCAGAATGTGAAAATAGACTGAATCTATGTCACAAACACATAAATGTAAAGATAGACTTCTCCCCTTTAATAGCATTACTTTTTAATTACAAATTTAACTCTTTACTTTTTTTCTGATATGATAGTTAATTTTATGTGTCAACTTGACTGAACTAGGAGATGTCAAGATAGGTGGGAAAAAATTATTTCTGGGTGTGTGTGTGAGGGTGTTGCCAGAAGAGATTAGCATTTTGGATCAATAAACTGAATAAAGATCCTCCTCAGAATTGGGCGAGCAACATCTGATATACTGAGAATGTGAACAAAATAGAAAGGCAATGGAAAGGTAAATTAGCTCTCTCTTTGAGGTAAGACAGACATCTCTACCCTTGGATATTGATGCTGTTGGTTGTGCTTCTCTGGAGAACCCTGACTAATACCTCTGTCTTTAAGTATCCTGGTCAAAGGCTAGGGTACACACTCTTAGCCTGATTCTACACTTGAGATAGATTATTATGAAAATTTACCACTTTTTCATCCAAAATCTTTAAATACTTTAAAAGGTCCTTATACAGAAGATGCCCCCCACCAAAAAAAAGCACACACATTTTAAGAAAGGAAAAAACTGTATTAAAAATTACAGTACTTAAGTCACATTTGACTTCTACAATTACAGAACATATAAGATTCATACTGTATATGATACACAAGATACAATATGTTACTGGTGTACAGTAGATATTGCAAGTTTAATAGAGTTTTTTCCCTTTCTTAAAATGTTTACACTTTTTTGGCCCCTCCTGTATGTTCTGACAAATGATTATATGCTAGCGTTGTCTTTATGATCAGTCTCACAGACAATTTTGAACACCTAGTATGGGTTTGGTTCTGTGATAAATACATAAAAATAGTCTCTGTCTTGGGATGGTGATGATGGGGTGAAGATGGCTGGAAATGTAGCAGATAGCTTCAGATTAATGCTATGAATACAGTGACTAAAGTATAGCTCATTGTGGGAGCAGAGACTTGGAGTAGCAGGCTCTGCTTTGAAAGTGGGGAGGAGACTTCCTGGGATTTAGTGCACTCATTTTCTAAGTGATCCTTGGATGTTATCACCTGAAAAGAATGATCAAAATCATGATGAAATATAGTGGTTTCAACCATGACATTCTTCTTCCCAATGGAAAGGAAATGTTTACATTTACTTTCATAGCTTTGTCAATGGTGATGACATAATCTGTTTCTCTTGACAACCTTGTTATTTGTGTAAAAACTGTGCATGTTCGTGTGTTTAATAATATTGGCTATCAAAATATTTTCTCCATTTTTGTAGCTTTTTTTTTCCAGATGATCTTTTAGGAGAGTGCTTTGGCTTATTTTCAGAAATCTATATACATAATTAGAACTGGACAAGAATATATTGCCAATTGACTAGATGACTCAAAACCAGTAAGAAAATATTTATTGAAGGTTTCCTCTTTGGCTGACATTGTTATCCAGGCTAGATAGTAATGCTTCACTTAGACTTTACTCAATGAACACACAAATAAACACACGCACAAAATTACCTTCCTGTAAACTGAGATAAATGTTTTCCCAAAGTGTTGGCATTATATTCATATCCAGTAACATCTCACCTAATAAGAATGGGTCTGTTAAAATTCTTCTATTATTAGCAGACCAATAAGAAAGCTTTTATAACAGGGCCATGAAATTTTATCAGATCAAGAAAAATTCTCTAACTTTGGTAGTTTACTCCAAATGGGGTTTAATAAATGTTTGCATAACATATTTTAACTAATATATAAGTGAGACAGACCTAAAATGAGATTTTTAAGATAAATAAAAATAGATATAAAATAATAACAGGGAACAGAGGGGCTACTATAGAAGGAAATTAATCAAAAAATCAATAATGTAATTTTTAAGGTATTTTAAATTACAAATATCAAATCTTAGTAGTATTCTTTTATACCACCTATGATAGAAAATGCCACTGTTATTTTCAGATAAGTGCTAAAGAGAATCTCTTATACAAAATAATGGCACGATTATTTTATGCTTTTTAAAATTAAAAAGTAAACAATTGAGAGAATTTGGGGACTTGCTAAAATGAATGATACTCTTGATTTTGAGGTTGGCAAATTCCAACCTTTGAGTGAAATCTGCACTACAGTCTTTTTTTTTTTGGCAAATAAAATTTTATTAGGACATAGCCAAAGTCATTTCTCTTATATCATTTATGCCTTCTTTCTGCTAAAACAGCAGCAGAGTTAGCAATTTTGACAGAGACTGCACAGCCTAAGAAACTGAAAATTTTTGTGGTCTGGGCCTAACAGAAAAATTGTGCTAGTCCCCTGTCTAAATGGAAACCACTAAGGCCTGGGAAAAACAAAGGAAAACATACTTGTAAATAGTGCATTGCTGATTTGGTAGCAAAATAAGTAGTCACAGAATCATAGGTATTAATGCTAATCAGTTTGAAAATGTACGTAAGAAAACAATATTTAAATAGCTATAAAAATACTGAGTATTTGAAAAATAGAATAAAATGCATGCCAATACTTTTGGAGAACATTAAACATTTTCCTGGAAACATATTAGAGAAGGTTTATATATAGATATGACACAGGCAGAAATATACAATATTGTCAAGGTAAGAATCCCTAAATGATCTGTGGGTTTCATGGAATTCTGATGAAAAAAACTAAATTTCTTGTGGATTTTGAAAAGATGATTTAAACAATTATACCAAAGAACAAAAGTCTAGAGCAGATAATCCTGAAAAAGATACTTGAGAAGAGGAAGACATTTGTCTAGCCAAATGTCAAAACAAAAAATAAAGGATAATAAACATAGCAGTGAGGAAGTGAAGAAATTAGTCACTAATTTGGGTGATGACGGTGGTAATCTACATAGAAAGAGAAGATAGAACTGTGTGTCTCCTTTATAACATATATAAAACTTAATATGGGATTATAGGATCAATTGTAAATGGAGAGTTTTCTTTCTCTCTCTCTATTTTTTTTTTTTTTTTTTAAAGACAGAGTCTCTCTGGCTAGAGTGCCATGGCATTCATCATCGCAGCTCACAACAACCTCAAACACCTAGGCTCAAGCAATCTTCCTGCCTCAGTCTCTGGAGTAGTGGGAGACTAGTGGCACTTCCCATGATGCCTGGACTAGTGGCACTTCCCATGATGCCTGGCTAGTTTTTCTATTTTTAGTAGAGACAAGGTTTTATTCTTCTTGCTCAGGCTGGTCTGAAGCTCCTGAGCTCAAATAATGCACGTGTCTTGGCCTCACAGAGTGCTAAGATTACAGGCACGAGCCACTGTGCCCAACCAGAAAGATTTCAGATATTTAAGAATCATGTAGTAGAATTTCTTTATGATACCATGATAATGAAAACTTTTAAAACAAGAGACTTACAGAAGTAAACTATAAGGATATTTGTTTAAAATCAAGAATGATTTATTCTTCCAAAGACACCCTAAGTAAATGACAAGACAAGACATACAACAGGTGAAGAAATGCAAAATACATAAATGGCAAAGGATTAGTAGGATGAATATACAGTTATGCACAAATTAAAAAAAATTAAAAATACAAATATATACAAATTGGCCTTTTATAGAACAGAAACTATAATTCACAAAATTGGCAAATGAAAGGGTATCCAGTCAGTTTAGCAATCAAGCAAATTTACCACAAATAATTTGTACATCTTAAAAATAAAATATAAACTACAATGTCCAGTGAATTTAAAAGATTAAATTTAAAAAATATTTTAAAATTGGACAATATATAATCTTGGAGAATTTAGGTAGAAATACACATTGAATGTGTTTATACTGCTGGTAGGGTAATAAGTTAGAACTTACATTGTGGAAAACAGTTTGGTATTAGATGTTCAAATACTAACATAACCTATGGTATAGAAATTGTGTCCTTAGGCATGTATTTTAGAGAAACTATTATATTTCCCATGAGGAGACATGTAAATAATGCTATTTCATCACTGTTTTATAAATACAGATTATAACACAAATGCTTATCAGCAGAAAACAGGATAAATAGAGTACAATACAGTGAAAAAAAGATGAATGGATTACATTAATATGGTTGCATTTTAAAAAATTAATGTTTAGCAAAACTACAGCTTAATGCTCTTCTAATATTACTTTATATAACATCCAGGAATAGGTAAAACCATGCTATATCTTGTAGGGTTACATAAAATGCACCAAAATAAAGTTAAATAAGTAATATCCTAATAATTAGGATAATGACTACCTAAATAGGAGAAATGAGGTCTCTTTAGTCAGAGTGTGTGCACCCAGAGCTTCATTTTATCATCATTTTAATATGCTGCCTATATTGAAAAGTGTTTAAAATGTCTATGTCATTATAAAAATATATAGTTAAAAGGTTATAGATTTTGACAATAAATATAGAAAAGCCTGAAATACAATTCATTGTAATTATTTTAACCATCTGCAAAAAAGAGTTTTTGCATTTAGTTTACTGGTATTAATTCTTATTTGTTTTTTGAGACAGAGCCTCAAGCTGTCCCCCTGGGTAGAGTACATGGCATCATAGCTCACAGCAACCTCCAACTCTTGGGCTCAAGCGAGTCTCCTGCCTCAGCCTCCCAAGTAGCTGGGACCACAGGCATCCACCACAACAACTGGCTATTTTTTGGTTGCAGCCGTCATTGTTGTTTGGCGGGCCCAGGCTGGATTCAAACCCACCACCTTAAGTGTATGTGGCTGGTGCCTTAGCCACTTGAGCCACAGGCACCGAGCCTAATTGTTTTTTTTTTTTTTTTTTTGAGAATTTTTGAGAATTTTTTTTTTTTTTACATCGACATTCATCTGTGATATTGGCAGGCAGTTTTCTTTTTACTCTGTGTTCTTGTCTGGTTTGGGTATCAGATTAAAGCTGGCCTTGTAGCAGGAGTTTGAGGCATTTCCTCTTAATGAATTTTTTGAAGAGTTTGAGTAGAATTATTATTAATTTTTCCTTAAATGTTTGGTAGACTGCAGCAGTGAAGCCTTCAGGTAATGGGCTTTTCTTTTATGGGAGACTTTTTATGGCAGTTTTCATCTTGTTACTCACTATTGCTTTGGTGAGGTTTGTATTTCTTCATGGTTCAATCTTGGGAGGTTTTATGTGTTTAGGAAATGGAAAACCTTCTTCCAGGTTTTCCAATTTGTTGGTGTATGGTTGTTGTAATAGTCTCTAATGGTGCTTTGTATTTCTGTGGTCTCAGTTGTTGTGTCCCTTTTTTGTTTCTGATTTTATTTACTTGGATATTCTTCTATTTTTCTTGGTGTAGCTACAGGTTTGTTGATTTTATTTATCTTTTAAAGGAACTTTTCTTTACATTGATCTATATATATATTTTAGTTTCTGTTTTATTTATTTCTGCTAATATCATTATTATTTATTTTCTTCTACTTATTTTGGATTTGGTTTGTACTTGCTTTTCTAATTCTTTGAGTTAGATTGTTAGGTTTCTTATTTGAAATCTTTCAACTTTTTTGATACAAACATTTATTGCTATAAACTTACCTCTGCACTGCTTTTACTATATAACATAGATTTTGATTGATGCATTTCTATTTTCATTTGTTTTAAGAAATTTTAAAATTGATTTCTTAATTTTTTCATTGATTTATTGGTTGTTCAAGGAGCACATTGTTTTATTTCCAAGTGGTTGTGTAGGTTTGGAGGTTCTTGTGTTAAAATGGCTTTTATCAAAATGCAAGAGAAAACAGAGGCTAGTGAGGATGTGGAGAAAGAGACACCCCCATACACTGTTGGTGGGAAATGTGAATTAGTATAGTCACTATGAGCAACGGCAGGGTGGCTCTTCAGAAACCTAAAAGAAGAACTACCATATATTCTGCAATTCCACTGCTGAGAATATATGCAAAAGAAAGGAAATGAATGTATTGAAGAGATATCTGTATTCTCATGTTTATTGCAGAACTGTTCACAATAGCCAAGGCATGGGATCAACTTAAAGTGCCCATCAATGGATGAATGGATAAAGAAAATGTGGTATATTAATACAAATGGAATATTATTTACCCATAAAAATGAATGAAATCTTGTCCTTTGCAGCAACATGAAACTGTAGGTCATTATGTTAAGTGAAATAACCCAAGCACAGACAGGCAAATATTGCATGTGCAGGATCTATAGATCTCATGAGGATAGACATTAGGTTGGTGGTTACCAGAGGCCAGGGAGGGTCGGGAATAAAAGAGAGATTGATCAATGGGTATGAATGTACACTGAGATAGAAGAAATAAGACCTAGTGTTGATAGATCAGAAAGACGACTATAGTTAACATTGATAAATTGTACATTTCAAAAGAGAATGTTTCTACATGTATCATAAAGAAAAGACAACTATATAAGGTAATGGATAGCCCAATTGTGCTGATTTGAGTATATGAACGTATTAAATTGTACTTCATAAAACATATGGGTACCAGTAACTAAATAAATAAATGTCAAATTGAACAAATGTAAATATTAAATTATTTTCACATGGAACTTAGGCTGCAGAGTTATTTCATTTTATATCTAATCTTATTCAATGAATCTTCCTCATAAGAAAACATTAAACTCAGATATTAAACTCAGATGAAATGGATATATGAGCCATGGAATTTAATGTTATGTGAAGGAAATGTTTTATTTTGAATATAAGTCAGGAGGAATATAAGTCATTGGTTTATTAAACCAATGTTTCTGGTTTATTAAAAAAGAAAAAGTCTGAAATATAAAGCTCCCAAACATTATCATCTCTTACATAAAATTAAATTTATATCAGAGCAGTCCATTTATAACTGGATAAACCATATGACAAATGAATGATGTGAATCCATTAAGGCATTTTAGGTTTTATACCTGTAGTAGTTAATGAACATGTGGTGAGCACTTGTGTATGAGCAAATATAAAGTATGCATTTAAAATATGCTACATTAATTTTTTAATAAACTTTATGTGCTAATTTTAAAAAATTTATAGTTATTTAAATTAGATGCTAACAACCTTCTTTAATTGACACTGAATTTCACATTATAAGACAGAATATTTTTAGTTATTAGTACTTACTCTTTTTTATTTTACTGTGAATATGCATATAGTTTTATTTTTGCAGTATAACCAGGTATGGAGGAGAAATTTTCCTAAATGGTGTGCTGGAATGATTCTTTCCAGGGGCTTAATGGTGTACCGTTATACATCAGACAGATTAATTTTCCTCTAGTAATAGTAAAATTAAAAAAACTCAAATAGCTGGTATTAAAATGACTTTTCTCAGATAGAACTGTTAGTGATATTAATTGAACATCAACAATGTTTAGAATAATATGAAATACAGATTTCTACTCAATTTTTTATTACTTTGCTTAATTTTTGTCATACATGTCTGATGAATTAAACCTACAATACTTCCAAGTTAGATTAAGGAAAGTGCTGAATTGTGCTGGATGACTTCCTTGGAGTTCAATTTAGAAGGAGACGGGGAAATAAAAAATATTATACTTCTTTAAGATAAAATCAAAAACCTGTATCTATCAGAAAGTGAAGGGGAGACTGTTGTTTCAGTGCTGAAGTTTTCTCTCTTAGAAACAACAAAACAAAACAAAGCAGAATGCAATGTATGCAGAAAGGATACTTGAGATCTGCTCAAGATTCAGTTCGTGGTTGTGAGCCAACTCGTGCTCATGTGTTAACAGACGCAGTCTGTGCTGTTCAGGAGACTTGTGTTGTTGAGTAGTGTGGCACTTATGCCAAGAACATGTTTCCTATGAGTTTTCCAGGTACTTTCTTACAATGTCATTTTTTTTTTTCCGATCTCTCTCTTTTCCTTCACTCTTAGAAATATCTTACATACTAACTAGCAAGTTGATAGCTCTTTCAAGACTTTTGAAAGAATTTAATGAATAAAGAAGGAAAAGAACAGTGGAAACATGTGACAAATGTAACCTACAAATTAGGAATCAATGTTGAATACTTACATTATTCTCATTACTATCTATGTGTTTGATTAGTACAGGCATTGGAGATCCTCTGTCACTACTACGTTAATATTGGTTGACTTGCTTATCAACTATAATTAATATCTGTAGTCTGTATATAGACATAGATATCACCCCTCCCTTTTTCCTTGGATGTTATTTATTGCTTCATCCTATTAAAATTTTATCATCTTGATCATCCTGAACCCTCTCTCTGTCATTTTTGTTTAGTTTTTAGTGAAAAACCATCAAAATCAGGATAAGGCTCTTTAGAATATTTCTCCTATTACTAACACTGATTTATGCAGAAGTCAGCCTGCCTGACTCTCTACTCTTATGAGAAAAGGCTTGGATATCATGGTCTGATTGTTGATTGTTTGTTATGAATGATTTTGTTATTCATTTCACATCAGGGTGATTAGAGTAAACCAAAAAAGATACACAACATAAAAATGGAGGTAGATGCTGGTTTTCTTTTTTCTTTTTTTTTTTTAATTGTTGGGGATTCATTGAGGGTACAAGATGTGCCACATACTGACATCCCACCCCCTCCCTCCTTCCTGTTCTCTGTTCTTCCTTTCCCCCACCCCTTCTTCCTTCTTTCTCCCTTTGCTCTCCCCTTTCCCCACCCCCACTGTGTTATTAATTATCATTAATTGTCCTCATATCAAAATTAAATACATAGTTCAATGGGGGGGAGGGGCACATATACTTGTGCCTTTTTGCCTCTGAGAGTGAGCAGGAATAAAAGTCATGTTTTTCTACAATCTAGGAGGCTCTGAGGTAGAACCCCCACTATGGCCTTTGCCCTAGCCGGAGGAACATGTCATTCTACTGTGCTGAGCAGGACCAGGGGAGCTGGGGCACATAGGTGCATCACCGGTATACTTTTGGAACCTCCAGATTGTGGATTGACAAGATTAAGTTACTGCCTCCAGATGGCTTAGGGCTTCAAAGAGTAGACAAACAATCAGTTCCATCCCCCTGTGGCCATTTCCGTATCTATCAAGAATCAGGCCAGAGAGCTGATAGAGTGTGTTTCCTTGATTACCATTTTGAGCATAATGAATAACTTAAAAGAATGTGTATTACCTGTCTAGCAGACATGTGTATCACCTAATCAGTAGTCTAACAGGAACCTAGTAAAAGTTAATTTGTCTTTTTACAATATGGCACTGAGGTAATGGAATGATTATTGATGAACAGTGTGTATGTGCAGAACTTGCTATTTAAACTAGTGAGAAATAAAAAATTTTGCTATTCTCCATCTTAAGGTGGTAGTTGTCTGTGTCCTATACTATTCCAATATCAAGCCCATACTCTGCAGCACTGATCATCCGCAACACCTGACAACAACATATGATTCATGCTTCTCCCTTCTTGTGATGTTTTAGTAAGAATGATGTGTTCCACATCCATCCAGGTTAATGTAAAGTCTCCATTTTTTTTAATGGCTGAATAGTATTCCATGGTGTACATATACCACAGCTTGTTAATCCATTCCTGGGTTGGTGGGCATTTAGGCTGTTTCCACATTTTGGCAATTGTAAATTGAGCCGAGATAAACAGTCTAGTGCAAGTGTCTGTATGGTAAAAGGAATTTTTCCTTCTGGGTAGATGCCCAGTAATAGGATTGCAGGATCAAATGGGAGGTCAAGCTTGAGTTCTTTGAGGGTTCTCCATATTTCCTTCCAAAAAAGTTGTATTAGTTTGCAGTCCCACCAGCAGTGTAAAAGTGTTCACTTCTCTCCACATCCACACCAGCATCTGCAGTTTTGAGATTTTGTGATGTGAGCCATTCTTGCTGGGGTTAGATGATATCTCAAGGTGGTTTTGATTTGCATTTCTCTAATAATTAAAGATGATGAGCATTTTTTCATATGTTTGCTAGCCATTCATCTGTCATCTTGAGAGAAGGTTCTGTTCATTTCTCTTCCTCATTGATATATGGAATTGTTGGCTTTTTTTCATAATGGATTAATTTGCGTTCTCTATAGGTCCTAGTTATTAAGCTTTTGTCTAATTTGAAATATGCAAATATCCTTTCCCATTGAGTAGGTTGTCTATTTGCTTTTGTTATTGTCTCCTTAGCTGTACAGAAGCATTTTAGTTTAATTAAGTCCCATTTGTTTATTTTGGTTGTTGTTTCAGTGCCATGGCAATCTTCTTCGTGCAGTCTTTCTCCAGGCTGATATCTTCCAGTGTTTTTCCTATGCTTTCTTTGAGGATTTTTATTGTTTCATGCCTTAAATTTAAGTCCTTTGTCCATCTTGAATCAATTTTTGCAAGGGGAGAGAGGTGTGGGTCATTTCAGTTTTTTGCATGTGGCTATACAGTTCTCCCAGCACCATTTATTAAATAGGGAGTCTTTCCCCCCGTGTATGTTCTTGTTTGGTTTATCAAAGATTAGGGGTTGTAAGTTGTTAGTTTAGTTTCATTTCCTGGGTTTTCTATTTGATTCCAAATATCTATGTCTCTATTTTTGTGCCAGTACCATGCTGTCTTGACTGCTATGGCCTTGTAGTGCAGCCTAAAATATGGTATGCTGATGCTCCCAGCTTTATTTTTATTACTAAGAACTGCCTTAGCCATATGGGTTTTTTTCTGGTTCTATACAAAATGCAGAATTGTTTTTCCAAATCTTGAACTACGATGTTGGCATTTTAGTAGGGATGGCATTGAATCTGTAGATTGTTTTGGGAAGTATAGACACTTTAACAATGTTGATTCTTCCCAGCCATGAGCATATGTTCTTCCATTTGTTAATGTCCTCTGCTATTTCCTTTCTTAGGGTTTCATAATTTCCTTTATAGAGGTTCTTCACCTCTTTTGTTAGGTATATTCCTAGAAATTTCATTTTCTTTGAAACTATGGTGAAGGGAGTTATGTACTTATTTAGCCTCTCATCTTGGCTGTTATTGGTGTACACAAAGGTTACTGACTTGTGAACATTGATTTATATCCGGAGACCTTACTGTATTTTTTGATGACTTCTAGGAATCTTGTGGTTGAGTCTTTAGGGTTCTCTAAGTATAAGATCATATTATCAACAAAGATGGAGAGTTTGACCTCCTCTGCTCCCATTTGGATGCCCTTTTTCCTTCTCTTGCCTAGTTGTATTGGCTAGAACTTTTAGCACTATATTGAATAGTAATGGCGACAGAGGACAACCTTGTCTGGTTCCAGTTCTAACTTGAAAAGTTTCCATTTAGCTCCATTCTATAAGCAATTAGCTGTGAATTGTCATAGATAGCTTTGATCAGTTTAAGAAATGTGCCACCTATGCCTAAACTCTTTAGTGTTCTAATTAGAAAAGGATGCTGGATTTTATTAAATGCTCTTCTGTGACTATTGAGAGGATCATATGGCCTTTGTTTTTACTTCTGTTGATATGGTGAATAATGTTTATGGACTTGGGTATGTTAAACCAGCCTTACATTCCTGGGAGGAAACCTACTTGATCATGATGAATGACTTTTTTGATGACAAGCTATAATCTATTGGCTAGGATTTGTTGAGAATTTTTGCATCCATATTCATTAGTGAAATTGAAGTTCTCCTTTTTAGTTGGATCTTTTCCTGGTTTTGGTATCAGGGTGATGTTTGCTTTTTAGAACGTGTTAGGGAAGATTCCTTCCTCCTCAGTTTTTTGGAATAATTTCTGCAGCAGGCAACAAGTTCTTCTTTGAAGGTTTGATAGAATTCTGGTGTGAAGCCATCTTGAGCTTTCTGGTGCTGGTTTTCTTTCTTTCTTTCTTTCTTTCTTTCTTTCTTTCTTTCTTTCTTTCTTTCTTTCTTTCTTTCTTAAGTAAAGGCAAGATTTATTCAGGAACTATAGAAAAACTACTCCACAGACACAGGAGAGGTGACTTGTCCCTGCAGAAGAGAACTGGCCCATTCAGGAAATCTATTCCACAGAGAGAGCAGAGGCTAGCTTTTCCTACAGAAGAGATTGTGTTTATAGAAAAATCATTTACTTTGGTCTTCTGAGCATCTATCTGCTTTTTGCCGTGATGAAGTAGCTTGAAACAACCAGACCAATTCCCTTGCTGAGAACAACTATAAAAGCTGAACGAAACCAAATGAACAACATTTTTAAGTTATTGGGGAGCAATTAAGGGAACCAGAATTTGAGTAGCCATGATTCAAGAATGAAGAGAAATGCACTGTTTTGAGTTAGACATTTCTGGATTCTTTGCCTTAGAGGCATCTGCCAATTTTTAAGCATCATAGTAATGAACAATTGAAATGAAGGTAGTGGATCAGAACTCTGAGGAGAGTTAGAACCCTAGAGCAACACAAATTTGAGTTCGGTCTACTCTGGCAGTCAGAACTTAGGGTGCCATGATATTGTGGAAAGAAAACTAGACAGAACATGATGTGCCTCCTTTTCCTTTAAAGTATTTGCCTATTCTTAAGCTTCATAGAACAAGAGGCTATAATCCTACATTAGTCAATAAAGTTATCTAAATCTGAAGTACAGACATGTAGCAAGAACTGAAGAACAAAGAAAATTCTTGGTGAATATGTGGATAAATCTAAATATTAGTTGACTGCATAAAACAGTGTTGTACCGTGTGGAGTTCCTATATGTATGTAGAAATGAAATACATCAAAAGTAGCAAAAACATCAAGAGGATAATGTGAACGAATTTAAAGAATTTGTTAGTTCTGGCCTTTCTGAGAGGTGGGAAAGACAATGCAGCATTCACTTCTTACCTATGATTTTGCCCTGTGGTTTCAGTTACCCATGGTCAATCATGGTACAAAAGTATTAAATGGAAAATTCCAGAAATAATTCAAAGGCTTTGATTAATCCTACTTAAATTTATTCCTAAATATATTTATATTTTATTAAAAGTTATTGTTAATCTCTTACTGTGCTTATTTATAAATTAAACTTTGTTACAGATATGTATACATAGAAAAAAACATATAGGGTGTAGTATTATCTATAATTTCTACCATGATCTAGGGGTCTGGAACATATCCCCCATGGATAATGAGGCAGTACTGTAATTTGGGGTACACTAATAAGATGAGAAAGCCCTAATAGAGCAACTACCTCAATAATGATAATAAAAGAACATATATTTGTTAAAAAAGAACATAATAAAAATATTTTTCAGTAAAGAAGAAGAAATAGGACAAAGACTATATTGAAAAATAGGAAGCGATTACTAAGATGGCATGTTTATACACATTTATGTCAGTACATATTTTAAATGTAAATAGATCAAATACCTTGGTTTTTTTTTTTTTTTTTTTGTTTGTTTGTTTTTTGAGACAGAGTCTCACTACGTTGCCCTGGGTAGAGTACTTTGGCATCATAGCTCACAGCAACCTCAAACTCTTGGGCTTAAGTGATTCTCTTGCCTCAGCCTCCCTAGTACCTGGGACTATAGGTGCCTGCCACAATGCCCACTATTTTTTGTTGCAGTTGTCATTGTTGTTTAGCTGGCCCTGTCAGCCTCAGTATATGTGGCTGATGCCGTGACCACTGTGCTACAGGTGCTGTGTCAGATTAAATACTTTTTTTTTTAGATTAAATACTTTTAATTAAAAAGCAGAGATTGTCAAATGGGCTAAAGTGACATTCATATGTTCACACACCTTATTACAAAGATGAAGAAAGTTGCAGAGTAAAATAATGGATGATTATAAACGAAATCACACTAACCAAAATAAGGTTGAAGTAGCTTGACTATAGTAGGTGAAGTAGATTTTATTGAAAGAAGACCATTAATGATAAAGATATTTCATGGTGATTATGAAATTTATATCACTTTGAAAAATTAAGATATGAAGTAAAACTTCATAGAGCAAACAGGAGAAATTTAAAAATCTGTAACCATTAAAGGAATTTTAACAGACATCACTAACTAATAAAAAACCAGACAAAAAGTCATTAATAGGGACATAGGAATTCTGAGCGATGTAAGTAATGAGTTTGGCCAACCTGGTCTGTATTTAACATTTAAATAATTGCAGGATGCACATTCATCTTAAGTACCCATGGAACATTTCCTTTAAAATTGATTTTGTTCTTGGACAACAACTGTCTCTTAGTAAATTTTCAAATCATTCAAATCATGTTTTACAACCCAGTGGAATTAAGCAAAGTATCAAATGAATTACCAAATATAAGATTTATCGAATAATTCAATTCATATATTTTTTTGGTAACTGGACATTTTTAATTTAAAGACTTTTGATTAGAATACTATCGGTCTTAAAGTGGTACTAAATGATGATCATGCAACCTAGCTGGTTACTGAAAGTGACCTTACTAATAAAGCAAAGAGTGCAAATATTTTTATCTTCAACATTTGAAGATAATGGTATATTATTGTTATTAATGTTTGAGTTCCCCTATTTCTTAGGATGTTGCACGTTATAAAACATAAAGTAGAGTACATAATTTATTTTAAATCAGAGGGATGACTCAGGCAAACTGGGAAGCTTTATGAAAAAGATGGTCCTTCAGCTAGATCTTGACAATTGAGTAGAATTCAGATGAGTAACAGTGTGCTTGATATTTCTGACAAGTGTTATTTGAGTAATTGTAAAGGTGCAAATCTTCTGAGAATGTTTGAAGGAACTCCTAGGTTGTAGAGAATGTGAACATAACTTCTTCCTCTACGTCTCTTATTCATTATGGTATCTAGACTCTTGTTGGTAAAAATGCATGAGGGAAGTCACGATTAGCTGGCTTTTAAAGAGGTATTCATGGTTACATCTGCCAGTTGACATGATTTGTAGGTTTTAATTAGAAAGGGCATAATTATTCATAAAATTCTAAAAGATTACTTCTTTTTTATAATTTAAAAGGTACTAAGGTATTTCTCTTTGATCCGGGGAATTCCTACTTAAGCACACAGGCCAATTCTTCTGCCATTACAATGTGTTAGGTACCAGTCAGATTGTCCTTACAATCCAGTTAGCCCCTGCTTCTAACTTTCAAAAGTTAGTGTGTGTGTGTGTTTGTGTGTGTGTGTGTGTATCCCTACTATGGCCCAAATTCTTCCTAAGTATTTCAAACATACAATGCGACATCTTCCTATCCTTTTTTCCTCATACATCACTCTTTGGTTATTACTGTACTTTTTTTATTTCAAAGGCCATTAGAGTGCAAATCCTGGGAAAAACTTAGTATTTTTCTCTTAAGAGCAGTGCTTATTAATTTTCTTTGGGGACATAGGCAACTTTGAGACTACAATGAAAGCTATAGAAACTCATTCAAGAAAAATGGAAATTTACAAACAATCACAGACTGTGGCATAATGTGTTAGGAGTTTGAGAAATTTTCGTATATGGACTAGGTTATGAGCCTGTGATCTAGAGAAGCTCTGTATTTTCTCTGTCTGCCTCTTCAGCCATTTAGAAAAAAAGGAAGTATGTTCCACAGGAATCAAGACCTGGTTTAAAGAGGTCAAGTCTAGTTTTAGTTATTGATCTTGTTTAATGTCCAAACCAGAAGCTAAAAGCAATGGGAAGCCTGAAAACGAAAATTATGCCTATAAAATATTTCTCATTTTAGAAAAGTTTGTTTTTACAAATATAGTTTATAACAAATCTCAGCATGATGACTTTATTCAAGAGACCTTTATAGATTTATCATTATTAGATCATTGCCTTGTTCAGAGGTGATCTGACAAAATAAGATTATATTATTTCTTAATAAGGTTAGCTATCAATTTATTTTTTAGTGAAATAACACAGGAACTTAGAAGTGAGAGAAATTTCCTTTTTGCACCTCCACTAACCATCCCCACCAGAATAAGATTAATGTTATCTAGATAATATTAATGAATAATGTTATCTCTATAACATTAATGAATAATTATTTTCAAAAAATTGGGAAAGATTGACCTATAATTCATTGAAATAGCTTTATAGTACTGTCTGATTTACAAACTGCTATATTTATTAATAGTATCAGAAAATATAAAGGTATTAATTACATAATGAGGATTATCAACAGTTTTCAGAGATCACTGTAATCATCAGAAGTATATCATCTAAAATATTTTTAAAAAAATATTTTATGTATTAATTTAAAGTTAGCAGGAGGGATAACACATGTATGGAAAATAACTCAGCATTCTGTTTTGAAATTGAATGTTTAAATGTCTTTCAGAAATGTCTAAAACTTATAAAATTTAATGTATAATTCCTATTGTCATTGACAAGGAATATAGGAGGTTTGAGGAAAATGTTAATACATCTGCCATTTTAGCTCCACCACTATTTTAGCTTCTGCCCTTGAAGATAGGAACCATCAGCCTGTTATGTCCACTTACATATCTTCCTCTGAATCAACACTAGCATATAAACACTTACCTGTGCTTAAAGAGATTGCTGTTTTTCTAATTTTTCATTTTATAAAACTGATTTTTAACATACATTTTTACCTGCTACTCGCTTTTTTATCAGGAGAATTCTCTGAGCTAAGATACAAAGGTATTGCTAGTTTTTTGTTTTTCTTTTAAAAAAATTATTTATTAATCATTGCTGTGTACATTAATGCAGTCACGGGGTACAGTGTGCTGGTTCTATCTACAATTGAAATATTTTCATCTAACTGGTTAACAGAGCCTTCATGGCAATTTCT
>CAUYTI010064231.1:27500-37424 GCA_963575145.1 Galago senegalensis
TCTTGGATTATTTTCTCATACGTTATCCTTGCCATATATTCTCTTTTAGTAACACTTACTTAAAACAGTTTAATTTGTTCTTTTCCAAAATTCTTCTTTAGTCTTCCATCATGTCGTTCTTCAATTTATAGTCTAAATATTTTAAATGTCTGTAGCTTCTTTTAGGTTATTTTTTTTCCTTCTTCTTTGTTGAGTTTTCCTATGGGTTTATTCACTGTGTGACTTATGATTTTTTTAAATATAATTTTTATTCATCAGCCGAGATTGCTTTTAATGGGAATTCCTTTTCTCTGAATTGATTTATGGGCTTGCTACTTTCATTTGCCTAGATTCTAGGGGGTTTGCTTGTTGTATTATCAGCCATTACATTCATTTTTCAGGTACAGGTTTTCTACTGTGTGGAAATGTATACCATGCACCCACACAAGTTGCAGACCTCAGTTCCCGGTTTTATGACTGTTTTGCACAGATCCACGGCTAGAAGGCAGGCAAGCCTCTATGTGGCTTTCCTAGAAATCTGGGTAGATATGTTCTTGTCTCATTTCACATGTGAGGCAATCCTCCATGTTCCTAGGCTTTAGACAAGGAGACTCAGTTCCATTCTCTCACCTGGCATGGTCCTGAATGTATTTCCCCGTTCAAGCCCAGAACTCAGCCCCTCAGGGCATGATTCTTGTTTGATAGAACTGTGGACCACGTTGGGTTTAACAGTGACAGTATGACATTTTACATTTCTGCTTTACATCCACACTTGCAAATTCAGGTTCAGTTATACATTTAGCAAAAAAGAAAAATATTTAGTCTTTCTGTGGATTTGAAATAGAATAGTGGAAGCCCTCCCATATCGTCCATTAGCTAGCTATACTGACCTGATGTTTTCCCTAAAAAAACTCCTCAATCTCTCACAATAATATGCCCCTTCTCTTTTCATGCCTTCCAGTTTATCCCATGTAGGGGAAACTGAGCCCTGAGCATAAACTTCCTTCCTTCTTGAGAAACCTAGAGGATCCTGAGAATGGCAGATGAGTTGTGTGTGTGCAGGAAATCAGAAAACTGGCCTCCAAGGGGGATGTACATGTGAGGTGTGGCAGTACCAGGCCTCATGGTTGTGGTAAAGATTCTCTAGAATTCAATTCTTGATGCCAGAGGCAGAGGTCTTGCTTAAGGTTTGAGATTTTGCAAAAAACAAATTGGAGACATTCTGTCGGACACGTTCGATGTTCTCCCCTTTTAGTGCTGATGTCTGATAAGTAACTTTTAACTACTTTTCCCCGCTTTGTGATAATAAACATGGACCTGAGGGAGCTTAGCTCAGGAGGGCTCCTTCCAGGGTTTTTCAGTCCTCCTCCCATGGATTTGGTGTCAGTTCTCTTCATTCCTCTCACCAAGACCCACTCATCTGGTGACCCCAACCCCCTTCCATCCCAGGCAAACATGAAAATAGATCTTCTATGTACATATATGAGTATACTGCCTCATTATACCCTAAAAATTATTATATGGTAACATTTTACATGCTCAAGATAGTATTTACTATTCTCATATTAAATTAGGTGAGCCTAATAAATATATGTCTTAATGATTTATATACTGCTTAACACTATGTTCATTTTTGGTGTTATTACTTATTTTACCAACATATGATAGTAAAATAAACAGAGGACCGTATCTATGTGTGCTGTCTTTCTTTATTCTTTTACCTCCTCAACTCTGAATGGGTACTATATGCCAAGCACTACCCTGGGCACTCAAAATGAACCAGTGACTAAAGCAGATTTTTAAAAAATGCTATTTCCTTCCTACTGGTGAAAACTAATGGAAATTTTTCAAACCTTGAGTAAGTTACATTGGGAGGGAGTATGAGCCATCTATCCAGTGACTTTTCAGAGCCTCCTCCCCTTTTTTTAGACAGTCTCACTATGTTGCCCTCGGTAGAGTGCTGTGGCATCACAGCTCACAGCAACCTCAAACTCTTGGGCTTAAGTGATTCTCTTGGCTCAGCCTCTCAAGTAGCTGGGACTACAGGCACCTGCCACCATACCACCGGGCTACTTTTTTTTGTTGCAGTTGTCATTGTTCTTTACCAGGCCCAGGCTGGGCTTGAACCTGTCAGCCTTGGTGTATGTGGCTGGTGCCCTACTCACTGAGCTACAAGTGCCGAGCCTGGAGCCATTTCTTTTGCACTTATCCATTTTGAAGACTCACCTCCATACTCCTATTGCCCTCACTGGGATATTTGTGTTGATGAGGGCTAACAATGTTTAATTTGCCTTTGCTATTTTTATAGCTTAAAAGATGGAGCACCTTTGGATCCCTGGAGATGACAACTGAAACACAGCCTTTCTCAGTGGTGATAATAGATGATTGTGAACTTCTTAAAATCCCTGCAGAGGAATATGCAAAATTAAAATTGGTATGACCATATCTAATTTAATATTAACACAATATGGGCATAAACTCAAAGTCAATTTTTCCTTTCTTTTTAAAAATGTCCATATCATTTAAAAAAAAAAGTTTACAATTTGACTTCACCTGAACATATTAAAAGTGAGGCTGATTTGGTGAACATAATTTAAGCCTCTGCTGGACTATATAGTGAGATGTAAACAAGCTTTCTTTGGATATATGTTAGATATATTGTGGTGTGACTTTTTGTTTTTCATTAATTTCAAACTCATTCATTCATTCATATTGAAATATGTGTTTTAAGAGTCCACAGCATGTTGTATGTTAGAAGCACTAAAATGATAAGGCAGATAGTAATGCTACTGCTTTCCCAATCTCTGAAGTCTATGTTAGGGACAAAAATATGTGAGAGTGATTGGCATGCCATTTTCTAGTTAACAACAGACATCAAACTCAGAGCTGCATCAAGGCGTGGTAATAACTTAATTTTGACCCTTTCATTCTGCTGCCATAAGATAACTTATTTACTTGGTATTTAATAATTTACTTTTTTAACTTATTTACTTGCTGCTTAATAATTTACTCTTTTTTTTGAGACAGTCTCATTATGTCACCCTCAGTAGAGTGCTGTGATGTCACAGCTCACAGCAACCTCCGAATCCTGGGCTTAGGCAATTCTCTTGCCTCAGCCTCCTGAGTAGCTAGGACTACAGACACCAGCCACAAAGCCTGGCTATTTTTTGTTGCAGTTTGGCTGGGCCAGGTTTAAACCTGCCACCCGTGGTATATGGGGCCAGCGCCCTACCCACTGAGCCATAGGCACTACCCAATAATTTACTCTACTCTTTTTGAATCAGATTCAATCTTTCCTTTTTTTTGTATTTCCTTTCCCCTGGATTGCTGATGAAATTTATATAAGTAATGGGATTGGAAAGTTCCTTTAGTCCTATTGTTTTGTCTTTTTTAGGTGGGGTCTAACCCTACTGCAGGTCCTACAACGTTCTGATGAGGGTGTTCCTGTGGTGGAGCTGAGGAGACATCCATATTCTTGTTTGAGGTCTCAAATAGTGGAGATTTCTTTTCTTTTTTTTTTTTTTTTTTGAGAAGGTAGTCACAATGTCAGTGGTGCCGATGACTCAAAGAATTCAAATTCATTCAAAATCCCTAGTGTCCATCTCTTTTGACTTTCAGAGTGGCTGGATTAAGAAAAGTGTTTGTCTTGTTTTTATTTCCCAACTATCAGTACCACTTACCTGATATTCTCCTATCAAACTTTTGAGCATATTCTTTACTATGACAGGGTTTATAATAAGTACTAAAATATTTATAGAAGCAAAAAAATATTATGAAAGGTAGGAAGATATAATTTTAGTAAGCACACCTGAAGATTAAACTTTTAATCCGGCTGTGATCATAAAGTGATGCTCCAATGAAATGCAAATGCGTTCTGTACTGATTTTTGTTCATAGATTCCTCTCTCTTCTTTGTCTGCCATTTATTTACGTGCTATTTTCCTTTCTTCATTAAATTCTTATTAATGCAATTTTGATAATGACATTATTTTTCAGGAAAAAATAAAATTTGAAAATGAACAAAAGTCGAAGTTAATCCGTAAGTGTCCCTATTATGAGGGATGGCCTACTTTAGCCATATATGAGCTAACTCATATTATTAAATGGAAAAAATTTCCTCCAGGTCATGGTGAGTGTAATGAAATTTTTGAATCATTGTGTTTGCATAACATTGTATTATTGGACTTTGTAATTCTTCATAGTTATAATATTTTTATATAATATTTTTTCATATGGATAATTATCAAATTTATTTGATAATCAATTGTACATTTAGATTTTTCCCTGATTTTTATTAAAAATGATACAGTACTGGCTGATGAATAGTCTCAAAACTAACCTCACTTCCATATCCCTTCCTAGTCCCTCAAAGTCCCTCAATAGCCCTCCTCTTATTTCACATTGACAGTCCCTATAAGGGCCAGATGGAAAAGGAGAAATACAATACTAGGTTATAGCCACTTTTCCCTGTTCTCCTGGGTGGATAACTACTTAAGCAGAAAGTTTGCTAATCTGCACCTGTGCTAGACATATCAGTGAAAAAAATATAAAGAGAATGAGCAAGGCTTAGGTAAGAAATTGCAGTGAAACACCTCCATTTTTAATACTCAGCATGGCGAGGATGCATGGATTTCCTGGGTTATGTGTACACCATAGGTGGCATGGGGCACTGAGTCATTTTGCAAGATTTGTCCATCCATAGAAAACAACTAAACGAGGGCAATAGCAACACAAGAGGAACAACTATAGCAAGGTAGGTCAGAGCTTTCAGTCTCCTTCAGTATAAAAACACTATTGCCCCACAAAAGACGGCCACAAATGAGAGAGGGGGTGTCACCTTGATGCTCTTTCCCTCTAGTCAAACTGTGCAAGAGCTGCTACCTTGATTATAATGGAAGAGGAAGTATTTGAAGGAAATATTTCTATCCCTCACCCTACAGAGCCACAGTTGTACTAATGGACATTTTCTTGTCTTATCTTTTTTCCTTTTCTTTCTTTTTTTTGAAAGAAGGTTTCACTCTGTTGCCCTGGCTAGTGTTCAGTGGTATCATCATAGCTCACTGCAGTCTCAAACTCTTGGGCTCAAGAGAGCCTCCAGCCTTAGCTTCTCAAAGTGCTAGGATTATAGGCATGAGCCACTGCACCCAACCTGTGAGGAACATTTTATTTTAAGTTTGAGAATAAAATTCAAAAAAGATGGATCTGAGTGGCAAATTCCAGAAAGAGACTATTTTTAAAATTAAAAACATGGCAAAGAAGTTACAGTATCTGCCTACAATATCTTTTGATGGAGACCCTGTACCCCAGGAAAGTGAGGTTCAGCATAGCATGGGAGAGAGGAGTTTATTATTGGAAAAAAGTGAATACAATTAGAAGCATATTTATGCTTCAAAGAACAGGGATATCCTAATAAACTACTTAAATTTGGTGAGACTATAAATCTTTTCCCATATTTGTTACAAATTTCATTTCAGTGCTTGCATTCATATTTTATTTATTACTTCTTGAAATGTCACACTTAAAGTAAGTTCAGCCAAATATATGTATTTTTTCAGCTTATAAAATTGAATATTATATTGTGGTTTTGTACAAGAAGGATTTTTCCTAACAAGGTATAAATGTCATTTTGTTAGTCAATAAATACACAAGTAGGAAAATGGAAGGCAAGCAGTAAATCGACTTGTAAAAACTTGTGAATCAGACTTTTCTAAATTCAGTACATTTAATTGCATTGAAACAATTTTTTAAAATATGGGTGTTTGAGATTTGTCAGAGGTTTATCCGTTTGTGTCAGAAATATTAAATTTATTCTTACATCACTTCCAGGGCTAGTCTTTATTAAAAATAATATCTCAGCCTTGCCAATCTGTCATTATATTAATATTTTTGAGGTAATGAAAAAGGAAGAAAGAAATTATATTAAGGATATGATACAAAAGAATACACAATGTATTTGACTACAAATGAGAGTCATCTGTCTTCCAATCTAAAGTATCAAACTAAAGTATTTAAATTTGGGGGGAGGCTGAGACAAGAGACTCACTTAAGCCCAGGAATTGGAGGTTGCTGTGAGCTGTGATGCTATGGAACCCTACCCAGGGTGACAGCTTTGAGGCTCTGTGTCAAAAAATAAAAAATAAAAATAAAGTATTTAAATTTAGCATCACAGAGCTAAAAACTCTGAGACTAAATGCAGTCTTTCTTAGACTAATGTTGAGTTCAAGTGTTTTTAGTAAATGTATTAAAAAATAATGGTAGTCTTGAAGTTCCCATTTTAATCTGTGATTATATAGAATATGGAAAAAATAATATTATTTTCTCACTGATTCCTAAACATATAGATGTGTGGTTTATACAGTTTTACAACACATTGATCCTTTTTAGAGGAGAATGATGATTTCATTAATGACCACTAAAGCCTCCTTCAGCTCTAAAATACTGTGATTCTTATAAATAAATATATCTAGGTGGAGAATAAGTTTTATCAAACTAATATAATTTTTGTTGATGTTAGTGACAAACTTGATATATCAAAGAAAAGCATAGATGATAATAATTCTTGATTTACTCAAAATTTATTTTGGATTTTTATCAGAAAATGTAGACCCAGCAGTTCAAGTTATGTTTTCATTATTGGAGTTTAAAATTAGCCATAGTGTGATTTTCCGAAGCCTAATTGTGTGTGTTTTGATCTTATTTTAGCACTGTGTATTGGATGAAGTTTCAGAGGGACTTAGTTAATTATTCAAAAACCTAATAGAGTTTCGGATCAATTCTTGGCAATCTATGAAATAAGTAAAGCTTGTTTCTAGTTCTATCTACTTTGTTAACATGTCTTCCTCCTTTCACTTCCTTTGCCAAGGAAGCCTGAATGTATACAATGGTGCTTGTATTTTAGCCGGTCCATATAGTATCACATTATCTAAAGTCTTTTCAGGTGTTACTCTTTCAAGGTGTAGCTGGAAAATGACAACCAGCTTAGCTAACTAATCATACTGTTCCTTTAAGTACTATGTATATAGTAAATGAACTTGGAGAATATTTAACTCCCTATGTATGTTATTCTGTTTTCTTGCTTCTGTCAGCATGCCCCATCTTTCTCCAGGTAGGACTCCAGATAGCAAACATCATCAATGGAAAAACTGGAAAAGTTATAGTAATCAATTCAGTTCTGAAAGATTATAAAGTATGTGATAATAATAATACTGTCAACAATCGTAGTAATAGTCAAAATGATATCTAGTAGATTTCAAATTCCTCTACAAGGAGACCATCTTATCTTTTTAGTACCCCTAAAAGCATCTAAAGTGTGTAGGTACTTGAACAAATTGTTGATAGATGAATGCATTTGTTTTGTTTGTTTGTTTATTAAATGATAACTGTGTATATTAATGCAATTCTGGGGTACAGTGTGGTGTTTTCATATACAATTGGAAATATTTTCATCATACTGGTTAACATAGCCTCATGTCATTTTGTTAGTTATTGTGTTAAGACGTTCATATTCTACTCTTAGAAAGATCCACTTGTACCCTTGTAAGATAAACCATAGAAATGATCCATCCAATCACTCTCCCTCCACCAAATCCCCCCCAGTCCGCGCCCTACCCCCGGTCCCTATTCTGAGGGTGGTCTGTGGTTATAGATTTCATATGAAAGCTATAAATTAATTTCATAATAAGGCTGTGCACATTGGATACTTTTTCTTCCATTCCTGTGACACTTTGCTAAGAAGAACACTTTCCAGTTCCATCCATGTGAACATGATGGATGTAAAGTCTCCATCTTTTTAGGGCTGCATAGTATTCCATGGTGTACATATACCACAGTTTGTTGATCCATTCGTGGATTGATGGGCACTTGGGCTTCTTCCGTGACCTGGCAATTATAAATTGGGCTGTAATAAACATTCTGATACAAATATTTTTGTTGTAATGTGATTTTTGGTCTTCTGGGTATATACCTAATAAAGGAATTGCAGGATCAAATGGCAGGTCTATTTTTAGTTCTCTAAGTGTTCTCCAGACATCTTTCCAAAATGAATGTATTAGTTTACATTCCCACCAGCAGTATAGAAGTGTTCCCTTTCCTCCACATCCACGCCAGCATCTCTGGTTTTAGAATTTTGTGATATGGGCTAATCTTACTGAGATTAGCCTTACTGAGTGAGGTAATATCTCAAAGTAGTTTTGATTTGCATTTCTCTGATGATTAGGGATGGTGAACATTTTTTCATATATCTGTAGGCCGTATGCTGATCTTCTTTAGAGAAATTTCTCTTCAAGTCCCTTGCCCACCCTGAGATGGAATCACTCGTTCTCTTCTTGCTAATATGTTTCAGTTCTCTGTGGATTCTGGTTATTGACCCTTTGACATAACCTGCAAAAATCTTCTCCCATTCTGAGGGCTGTCTGCTTGCTTTACTTACTGTGTTCTTGGCTGTGCAGAAGCTCTTTAGTTTGATCAGGTCCCAATAGTGTATTTTTGATGTTGCTTCAATTGCCTGGGTGCATACTACCCAAAGCAGTACTAATTTTAATGCAATCCCTATTAAAGCTCCACCCTCATATTTTAAAGATCTTGAAAAAATAATACTTCACTTTATATGGAATCAGAAAAAACCTCGAATAGCTAAGACATTACTCAGAAATAAAAACAAAACAGGAGGAATCATGCTACCAGGACTCAGATTATACTATAAATCCATAGTGATCAAAACAGCATGGTACTGGTGCAAAAACAGAGAGGTAGATGTATGGAAGAGAATAGAGAGCCAACAGATGAATCCAACTACTTACCAGTACCTGATCTTTGACAAGCCAATTAAAAACATTGAGTGGGAAAAAGATTCCCTATTTAACAAATGGTGCTGGGCAAACTGGCTGGCAACCTGTAGAAGACTGAAATTGGACCCACACCTTTCACCATTAACTAAGTTAGACTCTCACTGGATTAAAGATTTAAACTTTAGACATGAAACCATAAAAATACTAGAAAAAAGTGTAGGGAAAACACTTGAAGAAATCGGCCTGGGTGAACATTTTATGAAGAGGACACCCCGGGCAATTGAAACAACATCAAAAATACAGTATTGGGACCTGATCAAACTAAAGAGCTTCTGCACAGCCAAGAACACAGTGAGTGTGGCAAGCAGATAGCCCTCAGAATGGGAGAAGATTTTTGCAGGTTATGTCTCCGACAAAGGTTTAATAACCAGAATCCATAGAGAACTTAAACATATTAGGAAGAAGAAAATGAGTGATCCCATCTCAGGGTGGGCAAGGGACTTGAAGAGAGATTTCTCTGAAGAAGATCAGCCCATGGCCTACAGATATATGAAAAAATGCTCACCATCCTTAATCATCAGAGAAATGCAAATCAAAACTACTTTGAGACATCACCTAACTCCAGTAAGATTAGCCCGTATCACTAAATCCCAAATCAGAGATGCTGATGTGGATGTGGAGAAAAGGGGACACTGCTGGTGGGAATGTAAACTAATACATTCCTTTTGGAAAGACATCTGGAGAACACTTAGAGAACTAAAAATAGACCTGACATTTGACCCTGCAATTCCTTTATTAGGTATATTCCCAGATGACAAAAAATCACAGTACAACAAAGATATTTTTATCAGAATGTTTGTTGCAGCCAATTTATAATTTCCAGGTCATGGAAGAAACCCAAGTGCCCATAGATCCACAAATGGATCAATAAACTGTGGTATATGTACCCCATGGAATACTATATAGCCATTAAGAAAGATGGAGACTTATGTCCTTCATGTTCACATGGATGGAGCTGGAGAATGTTCTTCTGAGCAAAGTATCACAAGAATGGAGGAAAAAGTATCCAATGTACACACCCCTATTATGAAACTAATTTATACCTTTTATATGAAAGCCATAACTTAATAACAACCAAAGATAAGGGGAAGTGGGAAGGA
>CAUYTI010064233.1:0-11519 GCA_963575145.1 Galago senegalensis
TAGCTGGGACCACAGGCGCCCGCCACAACGCCCGGCTATTTTTTGGTTGCAGCCATCATTGTTGTTTGGCGGGTCTGGGCTGGGGATTCGAACCTGCCACCTTAGGTGTACGTGGCTGGCGCCTTAGGCGGTTGAGCTATAGGCGCCGAGCCTACCAAGAGCATCTTATGAACACGAGAGCCAAGTGAGAGGTTCCTCGCTAAAGTTGCACAGACACGTATAAATTTGGGAAATGTTTACTATATTCCTTCTTTGGAGATTCCTAATGCACATTAGCATATCAAAGGCTTTAATCAGTTCTGTCAGTAAGAGACTCATCTGGGTTAATTTAATTCAGCATTTCCAAATTTATTTGGCTACAAATCTTTTTTACCATAATACCTTTTAACATCCTGTAAAGCTAGTAATACAAAGAATGTGGTCTGGGAAAACAAAGATAAACCATTAATTTATGGAGAGGATGTTATTTATTTACCCGACAGCTATGTGACGGCTGAGTGCTGGGTGTGCAAATACACACACACACACACACACACACACAGAAGGCACATGACCCTGTTGTTTTCAGAATCTTGTGGTTCATGACACCTACTCTCCCAACTAGCTTTATAGGGACAAAAGGCTTTCATTTAGGTCCAGAAATAAAGGAAAAGTCAAGGCTTTCTGTAATCTATTTTACATTCACAAAATACCTATTGGTTTTTACAGCATTTTCATGCCTTGTCCCTCACTTGCTCCTGAAACAGTTTTCTGGCTATTCCTGCCACTCTAAGGAAAGGTGTCAATGAGCAAATTTCCGTAGAGAAAACCTAATTCTCCATTAGTTTATAGACTTACAGAGTTGTCAACTCAAAACTGGTGGTGAAAAACAGAGAGTGAGATTGTGTGTGTGTGCGTGTGTATGTATGGCCACTCACACAAGTAACAAAAGTGGTTCTGAAAGCAAGAAAGTCACCTGTGAGGCTGCAGTTTTAGGCTATTGAACTCAATAGTCCCCATCTGAGGATGTGGGCAGACACTGAGCCCGAAAGAACAGTCTCGGGTGGGGATTAGTCAACTGCTGAATAATTACCACTAATCACTACATATAAGTGCTTTTTCTACCCCTATGAGGCCAATTTTCTACCCTGCCCCATCAATTCCAATCACACAGCAGCAAAATAGCAGAACAAGACCCTAGACTGGAGGGAAAGGACTCAATACCTACCTGGCTTCCTGGAAGTCACTGAACCCTCAGATTTCACTTTTAAAATGATTTTTAAAAATTGATGGATCAACAAGTGCCAAATCACTAGATCATCTAACAGACCCATTCTGAGAGGGCAGGCAGTCTGGAATAGCAGGGACGAGGAAACTGATGTGGTAAGACGGGAAGCCAGAAACATAAGATCGGGTCTGGTGTTTTAACGTTTTCCCAAATGATCAGGATCCCATGGTCAGCTGGACTTGAATGGAGGTGAGGTTTCTCCCATAACTTTGGCAATGATATAGCAAGCCCTTAGTACAGGGGTCCTCAAACTTTTTAAACAGGGGGCCAGTTCACTGTCCCTCAGACAGTGAGAGTTGGAGGGCTGGACTGCAGGCCCCAGGATGAGTCGGCTGCTAAGCAGGACAGGCAGTGAGGGCAAAAACACCCGGCAGGCCGGATAAATGTCCTAGGTGGGCTGCATGTGGCCTGCGGGCCCTAGTTTAAGGATGCCTGCCTTAGTAAAATTATGTGTTTATGGTATAATTATGAAGCAAATGTAGAAATCCCTCAGGAATATAGACATTATCTTCTTTATCTGTGCTTGTTTCATAAATTAACATACACACACACACATATACATATGAACTGAGTAGGTCTATGGGATAAGCTAATAGTTCTTAATAAAATTTGGGAGCAAGTAATTGAGTTTGGTTAGCAAAAGTAGATTCCTTGCTTATCCAAGAAGAAATGCTTATTCTCAGGCAGCACCTGTGGCTCAAAGGAGTAGGGCGCTGGCCCCATATGTCAGAGGTGACGGGTTCAAACCCAGCCCTGGCCAAAAAAAAAAGAAATGCTTATTCTAAAAAATGTTTCTAAAGACAACATTACACAAATTACTTGACTAGAATGACTAGAAAAGAATTTTTATCCTTCCTGGGAGTGCTATGTTCATATCCTAATATTAATAATTCTATTTATTTATTTTCAGTGTCCTCTGGATAGGTGATAATGAGTTGTTAATACGCCTTTATTGTATTTGGCAAAGATCACAATGAGAACCATTGATGCAGAAAATACAAGTCAGCCCAGATAAGTCGTTTATTGCTTCTCTGTGCATTCCAACCCTGTTCTGTTCAGGCTTCTCCCATTCTGGGGACCCCATTGCAGTAATGAACCCAATTTGTCCCCACCTCCATAACCAGCCTTTTGGTAGTCCTTTCCTACAATGACTCTGGACTTGGCCATGTGACTTTGGCCCATGGGACAGTTGCAAACTGACATAACCATTTCAAACCATGGACTTGAACAATGTTTTCACTTTGGAGCTATTTTTCTTGCTGCCCTTGTAACCCTGGGACCGCCCAGTGAGTAAACCAGGGCTGGCCTGGCTGGAGGAGGGGAGCCCACATGGATAGGCCATTCCAGACAAAGCTAGCATCATCAAGTCAGCCCAGCTGACCTGTCACCTGACTGCAGACACATGAGCAAGTCCAGCTGAGACCAGACACACTGAGCTCCGACCAGAACCACCAGCTGAATTCAGCCCAAACTGCTGACCCACCAAAATCATGGGCTAAATAAGTGGCTGTTGTTTTAAGCTATTAAGCTTTGGAGTGGTTTGTTAAGGAGGAATAAGTAACTAATCCACATGCCCCAGCCTTCTTTCCTACACAAGCTGAAATCCAATCCTATGTTCCTCTGTACTAAGAGCTCCCAGAAGAAAAGATTTATCTTTGTTACTTGAGTTCAAGACAAAATCTGTGCATTTGACACAGATAATCCTGCCTTCAAACTACTTCCTTCTCTTGGCTTCTTGGATTCTACCCTCTCTTTGTTCTCCTCACGCCCTTCTTCCTGACCTATTCAGTTACCTTTGTTGATTGTTCCTCACCTTTTGGACCTTTCATTATTAAAATGTCCCAGGGCTCAGTTCTTGGATCTCTTCTCTATCTATACTCTCCCTGAGGGTTCCCTTCTGTCTCCCAGCATAACACTAACAACTCCCACATTCACATCCCCACCCTGACCCTCTGCTCCAAGTTCCAAACTGGAGACTCATTTGGTTAACTGAGTTGTCAACACATCCACTTGGATATCTAACAGGCATCTCAAACTTCACATGCCCATGGCCAAAGTATTGATCATCCCCTATAAACTCCTCCTCCCCCAGCCTTTCCCAGCACAGTAAATGGCAAATGCTCTCCTCTCTATATTTCTCTCTCCTCTCTATATTTCTGCAACTTCACAACACTCTATCAGCAAATCTTGTCAGCTCTTCCTTCAACATGTCTCTAAACTCCAGCCTCTTTTCCCACCACCGAGCTGTAGTCCACACCACCCTCTTCCCCTCAATGATTGTAGTAGCCTCCCGACAGGGCCCCTGATTCTCCTCTGCATTCCTGCAGTCTATCTGCCACACAGAGGCCAGTCACATCATGTCATTACTCTTCTCAAAACCTTCCAGTGATATCTGATCCTTATTCACAAAACAATTCCCAGTGCTGACTTTGGTCTGTAAAGCTCAACATGATCAGCCTCAGGCAACTTCCCTCACTCATCAGCTGCCCTTCCTCCCTGGTTCAGGCCAGCCCTCCTTGGCCTTTCTGCTCTTCTTGAAACACATCCAGAAGTTCCCTCCTCTAGGCACTGCACACACTGTTCCATCAGCTTGGAACATTCCTCCCACAAATGATCCCAGGGCTCCACCTCATTTCAGCAAGGTATTTCTCAGATGTCTCTTTATCAGAGAGGGCTTCTCCGGCTTCCTCTCTACAACAGCACTATGCTCATCTCTCTAACCCTTGACTGTGCTTTGCTTTTCTTCTGGTCCCGTACTCATCACCACCAGACCTAGAAATAGGTAGACTTTATTTCTCTATTTGTTGATTGTCTATTTCTCCCCAGGGAAGAGGAGGAGCTTTGTCCTGTTCGCTGCAGTAAGACCAGTGCCTAGTAAACATCAAATGATCAGTAAGTATCTATTAGATAAAGGGAGGGAAAGAAGGAAGGCAGCAAGGAGGAAGCCGCTTTTCCAACTTTCATAGTGGTCGCAGGCAAGGGAGAAGGGGCTTAGCAATGGTGTTGGTGTGGTCAGCCAATGGGGCCTACCAGGGGGTTCATTACCTCTTTAAAAGGGTATTGGAAAGTCCTCGTAATGAGTCTGTGGCCTGTAACCTAACCTCTCCCATCTCTCATCCACAGTGCCACCGGAGTGGTCCTTCTAACACACAGGCTGGACATCTGTGCCTTCCTACAGAACTTTCAGTGGCTTCCCATTGCCTAGAGAATAAAGGTCAGGCTCCTTAGCCTGGTGGTCAAGACTTTCCATGATTTTAATCTATTATCTGGTTTCATTCTTCACGAGACCCCAGCCACTACACACTCTTAACTCCAAGGACACTCACTATTTAGAAAACATGCCTGTCCCTTTTCACTCTCTACTCTTTGAGACTGGATACCTTTGTCTTCTCCCGCCATTCAGATTCCATTCACCCTTTCAGGCTCAGCTAAAACATAACATTATCCATGATGCTTCTGCCCCTCTCTTTCCCACAGCCCTCTGCTCAGACTCCATGGCAGGCACCCACATATCAAACTTAGTATTCCCATTATCTCCCTCCCCCCGGCCTCTTTTTCTCTCTCCATCACATGATCCTATGGGACAAGAATCAACCTTATATATTTCTATAGTCCTCCTACAACCTGTCAAAGTGCTCTGTTCCAGTAAAAACAGAATAGTGTTGACTGAAATTGGAAACCCTACTAAGAAATTGTCAGATAATATACAACTGTACTGAATCGAAGGTGTTGCTTTTAATATAAGTAAAAAATGTGTCACATCAGTGCCAAATTTGTTACAGTAATTATAAGAGCAAGGGCCCTGCTGTGGTGGTTATCAGTGATATGAAATCTTCCAAAAGGCAGCTCGCATGAAGCAGGGGTTGTGATTCTCATGGTCCTTTTGCAATATCCAAAACGAGCATGAAGGGGAATTTTTAAGGAGAACAGTGGAATTGACCAGAGGGTGCCATCAGTTACTTCTCTGGCTGACACCGAGAGGTGGGAGTCAGCCCTGCTTACCTCTTTCTGGTTTCGGTGGACTTGGCCGTCTTGACAGTGCTCCCATCCTGTGTGATGTCTCTTTCCTGAGGGGCATCTCTCACAGGCAGTGGCAGGACCACCGTTTCCTGAGTCACAGGAATGACCTCCTCATCGGCCCCTTGCTGGCCCAGGTGTTGCTTGGCATAATCAAAGCCTTGTACAGGCTGCGAAGAGGAAACAGGTTTGCAGTCTCATTTCTCATCAAGTGTGACCCTCACCACAGCTCTAAGAGAAGACATGAAGCAAGGTGCATGTGATGGCACTAAACTTACTTAGCCCTCTGAGGAACGAGAGTTAAGTCAAATCCCCAGTCATGATGTCTGTCTCTGCCAAACCAGAATCCGCATTAATTCTACCTAGCGACAGAATCCCTACTGATAAGACTTGCTCAAAACAATGAAGAATGTAAGTAAGATGCAAATAGGTGTTTGAGAACAAATGTCGTTCGAGAATTTTAGACCATGAATTTTAAGTCAATGGATACTGATAATAAGAAATGATACTTAGGCAGGTGCGGTGGCTCACACCTGTAATCCTAGCACTCCGGGAGGCTGAGTCAGGTGGATTGCTTGAGCTGAGGAGTTCAAGATCAGCCTGAGCAAGAGCCAGACCCTGTCTCTATTGTCTCTGCTAAAAATAGAAAAATTAGCCGGGTGTTGTGGCAGGTGCCTGTAGTCCCAGCTACTCGGGAGGCTGAGGGAACAGGATCACTTGAGCCCAAGAGTTTGAGGTTGCTGTGAGCTATACCACCACGGTACTCTACCCAGGGCAACAGAGTGAGACTCTGTCACAAAAAAAAAAAAGAAGAGAAAGGAAGGAAGGGAGGAAATATTTGGTTACCCCTTACCTCCACTCTCAAATAGCTTTATGTGTGTCTTTGCCAAGTCTCAATGTTCTCAACTGAGAGATGAAGATAATCTTATCTGTTTTACCTCCACCAACCTTGAGTATTAAAGTGAGCACAGATCTGAAAACAGGGAAAGGTGCTCCCACCTGAGCAGCAGTACAATCATTAATAATGAAATGGAATTTATGGACTTGCTCTTTAATGCAGACTTCTCCCTTAAGCAGGCTGGCTCTCCTCTTATTCGCTCCTGGGATATTGGCCAGGTTTTACTGCACAGTGTCTGAAATCCCAAGTGCATAAAGTAGCTGTGAGCAAAATCCAACAGACATCTATTAGTGAGGTAATAAAAAATCATGTAGAAATAATTCCTGGGAGTGTGTCCATTCTGCTTTATACCCCAAAGTAGCACAGTACAGATCTGAGCAGGACCACGTGGCTGGTGTTAATAGAGGCAGCTCGGAAAACAGATTGCCTGAGTTCAAATCCTGACTCCACCACTTCCTAGCTAAGTTAGTGAAATTCTCTACACGTCAGTTTCTTCGCCTGTAACTGGAGATAATAACTGAGTAAAGAGAATAAAATGTGCACGCATATGAGAGGGATATTTAACCATCTTCAAGGGAATGCTGTCAGCTGTCAGGATTAAATAAGTAGTTCAAGTTCAGCATTTAGCTAAGTGCCTAGCATATACTAAGTTCTCAATCAATGGTAGTTACCACGGTTTGCTTTTCTTTCTTTTTTTTGAGACAGAGCCTCAAGCTATCCCCCTGGGTAGAGTGCCGTGTCATCACAGCTCATAGCAACCTCCAACTCCTGGGCTCAAACGAGTCTCCTGCCTCAGCCTCCCAAGTAGCTGGGAGCACAGGCGCCTGCTACAACACCCGGCTATTTTTTTAGGTTGCAGCCGTCATTGTTGTTTTGGCGGGCCCGGGTTGGATTCGAACCCACCACCTTAGGTGTATGTGGCTGGCGCCTTAGCCACTTGAGCTACAGGTGCCGAGCCACACGGTTTGCTTTTCTACAAAGCCATCGTCCAGGGGAAGCGGACATCAGTGATTCTCTTCAAGCATACCTGGGGCTAAAACTCAACCTCTCCTATTCAGAGTCTATCAGAACTTGATAGGATGGGCACTTCTTCCTTTAGCAGCTCAGTTAGAGAAGAAAAGCATCAGGAAGGCTCCAGCTAGATTCAACAACCCACATCCAGAACAGTGTCTCAGAGAAGGATGGATTTTCCTGCTAAATACAACAACTCACCCTGGGAAGTGTGGTCACCATCACTACTCTGAGACACACAGTCTGACCCATATGGTGACCAGTGACATTCTGATGCCAGGACCTAGGATTAAGTTTCTGAACTAGTGTTTGCTATGGGAAGACTGTGTCTGTTCTTCCCCCTCCCCTTCCTTGGTGCCATATGAAACAGATCAGAGCCTTTACACGACATGACGTCCCCAGAGTACTGAATTGCCTGCTCCTTCCACAATCAATAGGTCAATGGATTCAGCTTCTGAAATGTTTCTGGAAGCTGTCTCTTCCTCCCCAGGCCCACTGTCTCTCTCTTTCCCACCTCAGTCTGTGGCTTCCATTCAGCTCCTTTCCTGGCATACCCTTGAAGAGCCTCCAAAGTAATCTTCCTTAAAACCACACTCCTCATTCAAAACATTTCAGACACCCAAATTCTTTGGCAAGGCATTAAAGGCCCTTCATGTTCCAGCCAAATCCATCTGCCCAGCCTTATCACTGTTGATCCAATTCCTGTTACACCCCCATCCATCCCCCCCATTATTTCATTTAATTTTGTTCCAACAACAGGAGCCATGCTGGGTGCTGAAGACACACGAGGAATAACACCTGGTTCCCCATCCTCAAGGAGCTCAATATTTTGGCCACCTTTGGTATTACTGGTACAGCATTGAGTACATTACATAAATCATAAATTATCTCATGGCATCCTCACTATAGTTTAAGGACATAGGCATCATGGGTTCCCATTTTACAGATGAAGAAACTGAGGTTTAGAGAAGTAAACATACCCAGGCCCACACAGCTGGCCTGTGACAGAGCCAGCATTTGAGCCCAGTACTAAGTGATCCAGAGCCAGAACAGTGGATCATGGTGCCTCCTTTCCTGCTATAGCCCGCCATCACAGTTGGGTATTTCCTACCACACTTGATCCAGCTCTGTGCTGAGATTCCTGGTCTGTGTGTGAGAAACTGTGTGTCTCCAACAGCAGCTAAGACTTTCTGAGAACCTAGTGATGAGGACAGCTGGTTCTGGGCCTATCTCCCCCTCCCTTCCCACTCTCTCTCGACTTTACCTTGCCCTTCACACTGAGTTGAAGTTATCTTGTGGATACTTTAGGTGATGTGAGTGTCCAGAAAGAGAGACATTAAGGAATGATAGGTTTAAAAGGTGGTCAATGCCATTAGGTTAATTACACCTGTGTTATTAACCACAAAATTCCCTGGATGTTCAACATTTGTGGCAAAATACTCACACCTCATTCCATCCTCATGACAAAGCCATGAGGGAAGTAGGGCAAACATCAAAGTCTTCATTTTATAGACAAGAAAACAATCTTGGTGACTTGCCCAAGATCACACAGCTAAGTGGTGAATGACTCAAGACTAGTTGGTCCTTTACTCTTCTGACTCCCAGAGTAGTAATCTTTCACCCTTCAACTTAAAAATTTCCGGAGATTAATTAATTGCCCATTGAACACACTAGTGACTCTCAACCGCAGTAATACAACATCATGAAGTATCTGTAATAACTTTAATGAGTCTTTTTAAATTATCAAATCAAAATGATCTTCAATAATTTCAAAGGTAGATACATTGCCAAGACCTTTTAAGGAAAAAAGTATATGTGACAATGAAAGACAACATGTATGTGACATTTATTACAAACCAGGCACAGCGCAAAGCAATCTGCATATAATTAACTCACTAGTCCTCACAACCTTAGTGAGTTAATATATTATGCAGATTGCTTTCATATATAACTGAAATTGCTTTCAACATTGTTATCATTCCCACTTTACAGATGGGACAATTGAGGCACGAAGAGGTTAAGTAACTTTCCTGAAGTCATATAGATAGTAAGTGACGGAGAGAAAACAGTTGGCTGTTCTTAGCAGATGAATAACCTGTTCCAAGCAAATGTTCATGCCAACCATTACAGGCCCTCCACGAGTCCTGTGTCTGGATATGGCCCTAACAACTTTCCCCTAAGACTGTCTGTTCCAGGCACCCGTGTTCTCTTCATTTATAACATGAAGGGGAAAACTAGAAAAAAAAGGTTATAAGTCCAATGACAAAAAGTAAAGAAAAGTGAACTGGAAGAAAGGTGAAAGGAGGTGTGACACGTGGCCCTCTTGCTTTTATCATTTTCTCAACATTCTCCCTGCAGAAGCCCCGCTGATGACCACGTAATAGGGTATGTCTATGATACCTTGTCTCTGGAGAAGGGCGGCATGTCCACGCCCCAAGGAAAGCTGCCCTCACCTCCTCTGCTTAGCCTGTTAGCTTTGCTATTGAGTCTTGGGAAGGACTGTCCTCCAGCACTGTTGCCTATGGCGGCAGGCTGCCTCCTGGTCTATGGACTGGCAGTGAAGGCTAACCTTTTCTTTCTGCCTTGTCTCTCAGCATTAACTGAATTCTGTTCACATAACACAAGGTTGTGAGAAGGGATGCGGGTGGTCTCTCCTCTCTCCTACACTGCAGTACCCCTGGCTTGCTCAGCATAAGAACTGTAGCAAGCAAGAGGCAGTTCCACCCTGCTGGCTCCCAGTGAAATCAAAGCATGTAACCAGCCTCATGGTGGGAAAACAACCAGCGCCACCACACACAGAAAACTCGGTCATCTTGTGAAATATAAATTTACTTGATTTTCAACATCAGCCAGGTATCTCACGAAGCACAAGGCACTAGGTAGGAACACAAAAGCAGCCACCGAAAACCACAAATGTTAATTTATTTTAGTTTCAAACAGCTTTTAAGCCAGAAGGTATGCTGAGATCATGTGCTGCCCAGCTCATCTTATCAGGTTAATAACATTTTCATTGAATCTATAGTGCTGTTTACAACCTTAGTACGGCATGTGTCACATTCCTGGACTCAGGTGCAATTAGATGCTGGTAATTACTGTTATGTCTAAAAGGCTCACGTTGTAACTAAGCTAAGATGGGAATGAAATACCCTTTCTTGGAACAGTTTCTTGTATCACTGCTTGGGAAATTCCCCCTGTACGCTTCTTACTAACATCCTGTGTCTGGGAAGCAGGTGCCTTCATATCAACAGAAACAGAACAACATTCTTTGGGTTTTGGCTCTTCAGTAGACAGCGTCTAATCAAGCTGCAGCTTCACAACAGGTATGTTGGTTTAACAAACAATAAGAATCCTTTGATTTTTTTTCTTCTCTCTTACTCTCTTTCTTTTCTGAAGTGAGCTGTGATCATTCAGAAAGAACTAAGGCATGTGTGACCCTACAAGGACAATCTCCAAAGCTGACATGCATTCTAATGGCTAGGAAGTGTGACGGGTAATTCACTGTTGCATTCATGCACAAGTAGACAGAGCTTGGAAATTCAGAGCTGGAAGAGGATTCCACCTGCCAAATCTCAGGGTTCAGGTAGGTGTATCATGAAGGCAGAGCTCAAAGACTCAGACATGGGCCTTAGTCTGCGGCTAGCTGTGTGGTCTTAGATAAGTGCTGAAGTCTCTCTTTTAGGTTTCTTGGCAGTAAAATGAGGATAATTAAACCTTCCCTGACTATGACCTACCTCACAGGGCTGCTGTGATGAACAAATGAGGTGACAGGCCTAGTGAGCCTAGCAAATTATAAGACATTTAAAAATTGGGTATCACAGTTAGTACATTTCCCTCAGGGAATATCACGAAGGGAGCTACGTGTCTGGGAAAAGAGGCTTCAGAATTGCCTGGTCCACTTTCCTCTTAGTCTCCAGAGGCAGGTGGTGCAGAGTTGTGGTCTCCAGGCAGGTTTTAATGGAGCCACTGAACTAGAGGGTGCTGGCCGAGGTCTGTAGCTTGCCTGCCACAGCAGCCTCTGAAGATAACTCTGAAGATCACTCCAGTCCCCAGAACAAGAAATGGGCTGAGGGTCTAATGTGTCCCCAAGAGACTTGTTTTAGTGAGGTCAGGCTGCTCTAACAAAATACCTTAAACTAGATGGCATGTAAACAATAGAAATTTCTTTTTTTTTTTTTTTTGAGACGTAGCCTCAAGCTATCCCCCTGGGTAGAGTGCCATGGCATCACGCTCACAGCAACCTCCAACTCCTGGGCTCAAGCGAGTCTCCTGCCTCAGCCTCCCAAGTAGCTGGGACTACAGGCGCCCGCCACAACGCCTGGCCATTTT
>CAUYTI010064235.1:0-26880 GCA_963575145.1 Galago senegalensis
TGCGAACTTTGATAAGCAGTTCTTGATAATCAGTTCTCAACCATTATTTGTATTATTAAAGTTTAACATTATAAAATTAACAAAAATAATATAAAACTCATATCCTGGCGAAATAGCCACATGGCAGCCGAAAACTGTCTATTCCCTTCCCGTTCTCCTGCCATTCACTTGCTTATTGTGCATTCTTTCCAAAAGTCAGGACTTTTATAAAACACCGCAGGACAGAGGCCAAATTGTTAAAAATCGGGACTATCCTGATAAAAGCGGGACGTCTGGTCACCTTAATAGTACTTTGATTTTATAGGTACAGAGACAGGGACAAAGGTTACTCAGCTTGTCCAGGGTCACACGGCCAAGTGGCAGGGCCAAGAATGAAATGCAGGCACTTTGCCTCCCAGTGTATAGTTTAAGGATTTCATGAACTGAGTCCCTTCCCGCCAGTGTTTTCACATTCCACAGGAGCCTACATCAGGTCCAGCTTTGACGCAGGTGGCATTTCTTGTCCCTTTACTTCTTGTTCTTGGCTTTTTCTGGAACACCAATCTATTGACAATGTTTACACTTACAGTCAAGTTTAGAGATCACTTTTGAACTTTCATGGTTACAAATAACCCTCCTGGTTCAGGCAATGTTCTGATAGCCTGTGCTAATACAAAGTGCACAGATCTTCCATTTCTCAGTGATGCTACTGTACTAACAGCGATGGAGTCCTCCAAAGACAGCGACTAGGATTATCTCCTTCCCAGTGGGGGAAGAATTTCTCCCCCACTGGTCTTAGTGGGGAATTAAGGGGGTCTGGTTATCACATTAACTTTATTAGATCTCTAAAATAGGATTTACTGTATCACTCTTAGCTTGAGTAAATGAGGTCTACCTAGATTATTCTCAAATGAAAATTGATCATTTTGAGAACAATTGGGTCCATTAGAACTGAGGTGGCTTTCAGGAAATATAAACACAACTAATACACATGTTTAAATAAACATAAAAATCAGCTAGTTATGCTGTTCCCATCTTTACCATGGTGTTAGTCCACCTAATATTTATATATATATATATATATGTATATATATATATACATCACCTAATATATGTATATATATTACATATAATATATTGCACCTAACCTATTAACCTTTTCACAATTGATAAAAATTATCACAGATTATGAAGAGCTAGTGACAGAGACAGGAAGGTACACATTATCCTTACTTTATAGATGAGAAAAACTAAGGCGCAAAGAATGAACTCCGCACACCAACAATATTGAAAGAACTCTCCCTTTATTACAGTATTAGGCACCTTAATCCTCTTATAAAAATTAAACCACAGGAATGCCCTTCACAATATTTACACGGAGCTCTGATACAGCAATTACAAATAATATTTTAAGAGTACACGAGCACTGTCGGCTACATGTTACTCCATTTTGTGGTTACTGATATTGGTTTCCATCCCGCAATGACATTTCCTTTGCATATGTCGCAAAATAAGACTGTTGATCCCGTGCCCTCTGCAGACATAAAGCCATCTTCCATCTCTGTTACTGGGCCCTGTATTTGCAGCATGGGCAATGGCAGCATTTTAATCAGGCAGGAAGGTGTTCATTAAGCAATAGCACCCCAGGGCACACCTGGTATCACGTGATAATAAATGAAGGTTTGCCCTGTGCCCTCCCTCTTCCCCTTCCCCTCCTCTCTCTCCCTGTTATTCTGCTGTATGCATTATGTCCTTACGTGAGTGGAGTTACTCGTACGTGCTTGGATGTACAATCAAGACAGTACTGTACTTGCCAACAGTGAACTAAGCCTCATGGTAAAATCATTATGCCTGTGCAAAGCAACTTCAGGTGCACGGTACTTTATATGATATTTATGTCAGCATTAACTTTCCAGAATACTCTCTAGGAAGAGTGAACCTATTCCACACAGAATACATGAACATTAAAAGAGTGTACTTGGTTTATTGATTTGGGGAGAAAAAAGCATTGTAGATGGGCTTCCAGGAAAAAAAAAAATCATTAGATAACTAACTCATGATAATTTGACTCATATTCATTTGAAAAGACCAGGCGTCCTCAAACTATGGCCTGTGGGCCACATGTGGCCTGCCTAGGACATTTATCCGGCCCGCCGGGTGTTTTTGCCACTGCTACCTGTCCTGCTTAGCAGCTGACTTGTCCCGGGGCCCACAGTCCGGCCCTCTAACAGTCTGAGAGACAGTGAACTCTCCCCCTGTTTAAAAAGTTTGAGGCCCCCTGGAAAAGACTCTTCTGATTAAGATGGCTCATGAAAATGATAGTGAGTCTTCCTCGATGAAGAGAGTTGAGGGTCTCTCTTGGCCTCAGCTGTTCTCCTTTTCTCTCCTGTCCTTTCATGAGCTTCAGCCTTGAGGCATGGACTTATCAGCCATGTATGGAACTTCAAAACCATGAGCCTTTCACCCTTGAACTTGCCAGGTGTGATGTGTATACCGGCGATTTTAGCTTCATCACCACAGTTTTTATCTCGCGGGCTAACAGGGAAACAAGTACAGTGATTTTATGTCCATTTTTTAATGTTTATATTAGTTTTCAAAATGGTTTTGCTTCCTAACCTTACCATTATGTGAAGCCTGTCACTTTGAAAGTCACAGACTGCGGACTGGTAAGTCCATCGGCTCTCTGTCCTTACGATCATTCATCATTTGAGTTGAAGTAAACACATGCTCATTGCATAGTTTTTCTTTTTCAGCCCAAAGTATTTCCAGTCTGTGAAAAATTCTTGTATTTTTTTTCAATACATGAGTACATCCATTCACTGGCTGCATTTCTTTGGTCATTTTGCTTTCTAAACAAATTTAAATTCCAGAGTAGACGATCATAACGTTAATTTTTTTCTTTCGCTGACGCTTTTTGTTTTTAAAAATCAACTTTTATTTGTGTGGTGCTGTTTCGTGTTTGTTGGCTCCCTTGTGTTCTTGCGTTCGAAGTTACTTGAATTGGAGATACAGTTAAACTAACATACAGGTAAACTCTCTTGCGCCCCCTTGGGGTTTCGTCCTTGCCCCACAGATATTTTTTCGTGTTCAGGGCTGCAGAGTAGCTTCTATGACTAGGGGGTGTCCTTCTTGTCACTGTCCTTCGTTAGGGTTAATTGTCATACATGAGCCACCAAAGTCTTTTTTGTTCTGATATTTAGAGTTAAGTTTGTTTCCCAGTTCCTCCCCGCCCTAGAAATAAAGCTCCAGCCAGTCAAGTCTCCGTTTTGGTTTCCAGAAGTCTATCCTTTTTTTTTTTTTTTTTTTTTGTAGGCAGTAGACAAGGTTAATTAAAACAAATGAATACATATTTTCTAGTGATTTGCAGTTTTCGGAAAATCCTTTAATTCTTTTTTAATAAGAGAAAGCCTGGCCCTGTGTTACGGACACATTGAATGCTTTCCACCCAACCATTTGGTTACATTCTAGGAACAAAGCAAATTTAACTTTAACCTTGGAAGAGAAGCAGAGATCATGCCTATATGTTCCTCCCCCCGCCCCCAAACAACAGCAAAAGAAAGAAGAAAGAGAAGTTGAAGCCTTTAGGTTGTTTGTAAAATGTTGCCAAACCCATGCTGCTACTTTTAACAGAGAGAAATCTGAGTTTTAAAATTCAAATGTTCTTTTCTTAACAAAGAAAAAGTACATCTATCTGCCAAGCGCATGATCTTATGAGCTTCAGATAGAAAAGCGGCTATGATTTGTGACTGGTTTTGGTTCGGAACCATGCTAGATGGACATGCAAGTTGGACGGAGGCGGGGGAGAGAGGGAGGGACAGGCCGGGGTGGCTGGCAGTGTCTGATCTCTCTGCACTTCCTTCAGGAGAGAAGGTCCTGCAAGATGATGAATTCACCTGTGACCTCTTTCGATTCCTGCAACTGCTCTGTGAGGGGCACAACTCAGGTTTGTGAGTCACCAGGCCCTCCTGGGTACCCTGATAGCACCAAGAAATAAATGTTTCCCAGCCAACAGCAGCAGGGTCCTCCTGTTGGTCTGAATTGTGCATCATCTGCTGAGTCAACAAACAGTTGCAGAGCCTTGCTCCGCGCTGGGCCATGGGACAGTTAAGGGCTGCTTTGCTGTTTTCAGGGTCCTTGCCTACCAGTTTCACTTGAATCTTAGCAATTATTCTTAATGTCAGAGAAGACTGGTGATGTATTTTAAAAAGACGTAGATTCAGTAGATATCTGTGGAGTTACATAGAACTTTCTTTCTTCTGCATCACTTGTCTTTACCTTGAGAGTGTACGTACTTCATTACTTAATATATTGGCATTAGCTGTTTATACAGCTGCCTCTCTACCACACTGTGGACGCGAAGGCAGAAACTTAATCTTACTTTTATTGTTACTTCCCCAGCACCTTGCCCGATACTGATAAGCGAATGATAACTGAGTGAATAATTACGTTACTGTAGCCTCAATATGGCAGCCACGTTCAGCGATTCACATGCTTGGAGTTTTAGGTCTAGAAATAAAGAAACAGGTGCTAACAAGACAAAAATATCGATATTCTGTGGGGCATCTCAATATTTTGGGGGGACAATCACGCCGCTCGCTTTTTATGGAAAATATAAATTTATTTCATATTTTAATAAGGGTGGTGTTTTATCTGAATCATTTCATATTTTAATATTCACATTTAATGGATATTTAATATTCATATTTTAATATAAAATATCAGATAAAACACTACCCTTAGCCATAATTTTTCTGTAGACAATATCGTTTGTCTTGGAGTGATTGAACTACCTCGTTTTAAACTTTTGAGTGAGCTTCAATGACATTAATTTTTTTGGTCTTTTGTAGATTTTCAAAATTATCTGAGAACTCAGACCGGCAATAATACAACTGTCAACATAATCATCTCCACCGTAGACTACCTGCTCAGAGTTCAGGTGTGTTGCCTTCCGTATTTGTAACACATTGAAGAGGCTAGTTAACTGAACTAAGATGGAAGAATTGTTAAACTGACATGTTTGAATGTTTCTGGTTTATGGCAACATGGAGTTTTCTGAGATACTTTTGTCTTTGACCACAACCTTTCGCGGTTCGCAGGGCAGCACTGCCACTGCTGTTGCTGCCTCTGGTCCTCACCGCTTTCTCATTATTTTCTTTCTATAAGTGGAGATTATTTTTCCCTTTACTTTTTACCCTGATGGTATTTTAAACTCCTTTTCATCTTTTAAACCTCTTTTATACTCTGCAGCTTCTTCTACAGTTGACAGATAAACTAGGAAAGAATATTTGAAAGATTCTTAGAAACAGGGAGGACTGGCTTTCCAACTCCATGAGCTACGACTACAGGGCACTTCAATTTGAAGTAGCTCAAGGGTAGAACTTTTTTTTGGCATTGCCTGTGGCTCAGTGGGTGGGGCACCAGCCCCATATACTGAGGGTAGTGAGTTCAAACCTGGCTTCGGCCAAACTGTAATAAAAAGTAGCTGGGCATTGTGGTGGGCACCTGTAGTCACAGCTACTTGGGAGGCTGAGGCAAAAGAATTGCCTAAGCCCAGGAGTTGGAGGTTGCTGTGAGCTGTGATGCTACAGCACTCTACAGAGGGTGACAAAGTGAGACTCTGTGACTCTGTCTCTAAAAAAAAAAAAAAGTAGACCTTTTGGCTGTCCAAATATTTTCATTAATTTATAATTCAGCTTAATATTAGTATTTGAAATGTTAATTAAGCTGAATTGAAGGTGTCGGCCTCCTAAATAATAAGAGTCCTATACAACTCTTATTTCCTTTATTTTATTTATAAGAGCAGCCAACCTCAGTATTTTCAAAACTGTAAATATAAACTTTCAACTTTTTCCTTAATCTTTGAATATGGAAGAGCACAACTTTTTTCTTTATACTTAAAGCTTAGTGGGAAGAGAAAAGTCCATTTTGAAGCAAATACATTAAGAAGTGTTACTGAAAACGTGTTTGTGATTCTTTAAATGTCTCAAACCGAAAGATAGTTCACTTACTGAACTAAAATGCATTCTTCATTTAGCCAACTATTACAAAATTCCTTTTAAATGTAAGTTATTACTGAAAGCATCTTGTTTCAAAAGACTGAGCTTGGCATGGTGGTTCAAACCTTTAATCCTAGCACTCTGGGAGGGTGAGGCAGGTGGATTGCTTGAGCACAGGAGTTCAAGGCAAGCCTGAGCAAGAGGGAGACCCCATCTGTACTAAAAGTAGAAAACTAGCTGGGTGGGTGGTGAGCACCTGTAGTCCCAGCTACTTGGGAGGCTGAGGCAGGAGGATTGCTTGAACCCAGAAGTTTGTGGTTACTGTGAGCTATGTTGCCACAATACTCTACCCAGGATGACAAAGCGAGACTCTTTCTCAAAAAAAAAAAAGATTGATCTTATTTAAATGTTTGGTTTATAGTTGTATTTATAAGCAGTCCCACCTGTTTCCTGAGGGGCATCTACAAAAGTAAGAGGTGATTTTCCCACTGGTGCAATGTTGGAAAAAAAGGAAGCCAGATGTGTGTGATACAAAAAATGTTATTGTGTGATTTGTCTAATTTCTGTTCTCACATAGAGGACATCTAGCTCTTGTCACAGGATATTCTCTAGTCTTAATGAATCCTTGTGTTTATAAAGTTCATGGTCATCAAAGACGGAAATTAATTTTTTTTAAGTGGGAGGTTGGGCCCATAGCGGTAGGAATGATGGGGGGTTGTCCCTCCAGCTTCCCTCTCTCCCTCCCTTACTTCCTGCTGTCCCTCTGGAAATTAATTTCTTAAGCTGAGTTTCCTGCTTCCTTTCTTCTCTTCCGTTATTATTTATATTGATGGAGAGAGCTGCCATATTCTATGTTTAGGAAAGTCATCAAAGAATGGTATTTATTTCACAGACATTTTTATCTGATACCATATCTATTATTCCAAATACTTTTCTAAGGCCAAGTGCAGTGGTTCACACCTATAATCCCTTCTGACCCCCTTGACACTTTGGGAAGACAATGTGGGAGGATTGCTTGAGGCTAGGAGTTCAAGACCAGACTGGGCAACACAGCAAGATCCCATCACTATGAAATGTTCTTTTAAAACATTGTCCAGGGGTGATGGTGCATATCGGTAGTCCTGCCTACCTGGGAACCTTTGTATTTGAGGCTGCAGTGGGCTATGATGACACCAATTATACTGTTGCTGGTACAACAGAACAAGAATTTGTCTAGGCTCGACGCCTATAGCTCAACTGGCTAAGGCGCCAGCCACGTACACCTAAGGTGGCGGGTTTGAATCCCCAGCCTGGACCCACCAAACAACAATGACGGCTGCAACCAAAAAATAGCCAGGCGTTGTGGCGGGCGCCTGTGGTCCCAGCTTCTTGGGAGGCGGAGGCAAGAGACTCGCTTGAGCCCAGGAGTTGGAGGTTGCTGTGAGCTGTAATGCCACGGCACTCTACCCAGGGGGACAGCTTGAGGCTCTGTCTCCAAAAAAAAAAAAAAAAAAAAAGAACTTGTCTAAATAATAAAAATAATAATGATAATGATGATAAATAAACCACTCTTCACAGCATTTCAGTAATAATTTTCTAGTATAGAGTACACAATTGTATAGCCAGTGGTAACTTCAGAATGTAACTTAATAATATCTCTGTTTTCCAGGAATCAATTAGCGACTTCTATTGGTATTACTCTGGGAAAGACGTAATTGATGAGCAAGGTCAACGCAATTTCTCCAAAGCCATCCAAGTAGCAAAGCAAGTCTTTAACACTCTCACAGAGTATATTCAGGTAAAACGTTTATCAACTGTTCTGCTATTTAAGGAAAGAAAAGTAAAAAGGAGTCAACTAATCAGCTTTGAATTCTGTAGAAAAATACAGTACACTAAAGCATTTCACGTCTCCTATTGACTCATTTCCTTCTTTCTTTACCAATGACCACAATTCAAATACTAGATTGAGATGTCAATGTGTATGGAAGGAAACTGCTTTACCGTTTGGCAGGTTGAGATACTGTTAACTCCTTAGAGACACGAATGAGATGTTGGCTGTTGTATCTCCAGGGCCTGGAATGCATCGTAAGCGCTCCATAAATATTAAGGAAGGAAGGGGGAGAGGAGGCAGAGCATTAAACCACTCTTTACAGCATTTCAGGAAAAGCAAGGAAGAAGTTTCACAGAAATTTAACAGGAAAGAGAAAAGTGTTTAAAAACTTCATTCCGGGGGTGGGGGGAGGAGATGTATTATAGACAGAATTCCAAATATGGAGAATATTCCTTTTTAAAAATAGTGATTTGTTTTATGGTCTTCTTAGGCTACATTCCTAGTCTTAACCTCATAGTTTTAAAAGATTTTTATAAAATTCTGGCTTATTTTCAATCAGAAAAACTTCATTGCTTCCTAGCAGACCAGTCATCTTTCCATTTTGTCTTCTGTCTCAGCGACCAGTATTATTCTGAATCGGTTGCTGTGTCAGGACACAACAGAAGAAGTAACCTACAGTTGGGTTTGTCAGACTAAACGCAATCCCGTGGGGAGAAGAAAGGTTAAAAATGTAACACAACAGCAGCGCAGATCCCGTTCCAGAGCCTCGATCTAGGTGTGAGTGACTCATGGCCCAGGGAGGCTGCCCAAGTGTGAACCACTGCAGAGGCAGAAGGATCTTCGTATTATTTTACTACCTGAGTGAGGTATTTCAAGTTGCAGAATCCCCTTCTCGTTCCCACCCACACCTGGGTGTTACCTGCACAATTGTCCTGTGCTCCATCCTGATTAAACGAGCAGGATGGACTGATGACCTTAGCAAGCTGGTGAATTTTGGGGAAACAGTTAATAAAAATTGTTTCCATAGTCCAAATGAAATTAAATGCTTTTGTAGGCAAGAGTGGGAATTTCTTTGTTCCTAAAATACGTAAGATTCTTTCATTTCTCTTAAACTAGAAGCCTCTATCGGGCTGTTCATTTGTACAAAACTCTTTACTAGGTTTTGTTTCAGATTTCTAAATGAATGTCCAAAGGATATCAGGGGAAGTCGTATGGCTTCTTGTGCTCTGTTCCTTTTAATTTCTTTTGTTTATATGAATTTTTTTTATTAAATCATAGGTGTATACATTAATACTCTCATGGGGTACAGTGTGTTGTTTCTATATACAGTTTGAAATACTTTCATCCAACTGGTTAACAGCCTTCATGTCATATTCTTAGTTATTGTGTTAAGACATTTATATTCTACATTTAGAAAGACTCACATGTACCCCAATAGCATAAACCATAGACATAATCCCAAATGTCCTCTCTCCATCCATCCTCCCCTCCCTCTCCCCTTTCCCCATATTCTTGGGCTAAAATTGGGTTATAGCTTTCCTATGAAAGCTATAAATTAGTTTTATAATAGGGTTGAGTACATTGGATACTTTTTCTTCCATTCTTGAGATACTTTGCTAAGAAGAATATTCTCCAGCTCCATCCATGTGAACATGAAGGAGGTAAAGTCTCCATCTTTCTTTATGGCTGCATAGTATTCCATGGTGTACATATACCACAATTATTGATCCATTCATGGGTTGATGGGCACTTAGAAACAATTATTTTTATAGTATATATTTTTAAATACATATTCTATTTTGGATATTCCAAAAGTAGCAAAGTTGGTGCCCAAGGTTTCTATATATGACTCACTCCGCTTTCCCTAATGTAGACATTTTATATAACCATGATACATTTGTGAAAAATAAGATATTAGGCTCGGCACCTATAGCTCAACTGGCTAAGGCGCCAGCCACATACACCTAAGGTAGCGGGTTCGAAACCCCAGCCCGGACCCACCAAACAACAATGACGGCTGCAACCAAAAAATAGCTGGGCATTGTGGCGGGTGCCTGTGGTCCCAGCTACTTGGGAGGCAGAGGCAGGAGACTCACTTGAGCCCAGGAGTTGGAGGTTGCTGTGAGCTGTAATGCCACGGCACACTACCCAGGGGGACGGCTTGAGGCTCTGTCTCAAAAAAAATTGCCTTTTATGGGTGGCGCCTGTGGCTTAAGGAGTAGAGTGCTGGTCCCATATACTGGAGGTGGTGGGTTCAATCCCAGCCCTGGCCAAAAACTTCAGAAAAAAAAGGAATTGCCTCTTATGCAATTTTTCCTCTTTCTAAATAAAATCCCCATTACTTATTTTCATGGTTGATGCGAGTTTGTTTTAAAAACTGAATGAAGATAGCGCTTTTCCTTGGGAAGTAGAAATAGAAATTGTCTCCATCAAAACATTCTGCCTGCTACAACACATACTTTCTCCTGTCAGGTCCCCTCAGAAGCGTAAGCTGAGAGAGCAAGGTTTGTTAAAAGATAAACTTTAGGCATGTTAAAATTTTAACGAGTTTATTTGAACATTCAACTATTCGCAAACTTGGCAGCACAGAGCGGTGGTTTGCTCTCCACCAGGGGGCAGGGAGCCAGAGTTTTGTAAGGCGTTCCTGGAAATGTGACCAAAAAATAAAGGAAAGAAATAGATTTGATTGGTTAAAATGGAAAGCCCCTAATTAGAGGCTAACTGGCAGTTTCTAACTGGAAAGGACTCTACGCAGAAGTTAATTGGGGGCTTCTGATTGGTTAAGCTTAAGTTTACATTGAGTTTGGGTCTGCGTGGGGAGGAGACCCGTGCATGGAGCCATCTCAGCCAAGGGGCCTCCCAGTTAGTTATTTTAACAGACTCCAGTTGCTTTGGATTCTGCATTCATGAAATCAATAACCAAATAGTGTTCTTTTAAAAATCTCGGTGGTTGGCTCGACGCCTATAGCTCAACCGGCTAGGGCACCAGCCATGTACACCTAAGGTGGCGGGTTCGAATCCCCAGCCCGGACCCGCCAAACAATGACAGCTGCAACCAAAAAATAGCTGGGCGTTGTGGCGGGTGCCTGTGGTCCCAGCTACTTGGGAGGCGGAGGCAGGAGACTCGCTTGAGCCCAGGAGTTGGAGGTTGCTGTGAGCTGTAATGCCATGGCACTCTACCCAGGGGGATAGCTTGAGGCTCTGTCTCAAAAAAATAAAATAAAATAAAATAAAATAAAATAAAAAAAGGTAGAGGTGTGATAGGATCCTCCAAGTGGGAGACGGGTAAGGTCACTGTTCTTATTATGGATAGAATGAAGCAGGCCTCCCTGACACTGCATGAAAAGGAAGAAGATTCATTTATCTCTATACTCTTTCTACCATTTAGGAGTCTAGAATTCTACCTCCCTGGTATCCTTAAAAATCCATTAATTTGGGCAGTGCCGGTGGCTCAAACGAATAGGGCACCCCACACCATATGCCAGAAGTGGCAGGTTCAAACCCAGCCCCGGCCAAAAACTGAAAGAAAAAAAAAATCCATTTATTCTCCCTCCTTCCCATCCTTGTTCTTCATACATTAACTTCCCATCATCTTCTGTTCACCTACTTTCTAAGGAGATTTACTTTTCTCTCACCTATCACTTCTATGCTAAGAATTTCACATCTCAGTGCCACTATTATCAACTTAGCATTTGTCTCTTATATCTAATGGTTCAATACAATCTCCAGTGAATAGGCATCTGTCATCTCAAGCTCAATTTGCTTTCTTTCCCCAAACTGGTACTTATGCAACACCCTTGTTTCTATTATGTGTCCCCAGTGACCATGCTCTTATCCACAATGTAATAATGCTATACATCTGCTTGTCACAATTACCCAATGAGGTATCAACAGTCATTTATTCCCAGAATTTTCTTTTTGGACAGAGTCTCAATCTGTCACCCTGGGTAGTGAGTGCCATGGCATCACAGCAACCTCAAACTCTTGGGCTTAAGCGATTCTCTTGCCTCAGCCTCCCAAGTAGCTGGAACTATAGGTGCCCTGAAGCTCAGAGAAGTTAATTCACTATTATAGCCAGTGATCCTAGCCCCAACAACATCTTGTTCCCATTCCAGAACCTAAACCATATTGCAGCCATTTCCAAAAGGTGGGAGAAAGGCTATTAGTGGTAATATACTAAGGGACTCATGGGAACAGCTTGGGAGCAGCAAAAAGTTCACAGCCCAAATATAATCAAAAAATGTGCACCTAGTCAATCCACAGACAGACATGAAACTTCTAAAATTGGGGCCAGGTGAGGTGGCTCACACCTGTAATCCTAGCACTCTAAGAGGCCAAGGTAGGTTGATTGCCTGAGCTCAAGAGTTCGAGACCAGCCTGGGGAAGAGTGAGACTCCCCCCCCCCCATCTCTAAAAAATATCTGGGCATTGTGGCAGGTGCCTGTAGTCCCAGCTACTAGAGAAGTTGAGGCAAGAGAATTGTTTGAGCCCAAGAGTTTGAGGTTACTGTGAGCTACGACACCACGGCTCTCAGGCACTCTACCAAGGGCGACAAAATGAGAGACTCTGTCTCAAAAAAAAAAAAAAAAGGAACTTCTCAAATCAAGTGCACTTACTCTCTCCTGGGGCAGTCTCCCATTGCTCTGTGCTACTGTTAGGTGGGTCTCTATAATTTCCTGACCCACCCAGAGTTGAGTTCAGTATTTGAGGCATTCTTAGGGCACACTGAAACTAATTTCCTAGAAAGAGGAAAATATTTCAAGCTACTAATGATGCCAGATCTGTAAAATAGAATGCAAGCTCCATCAGGGCAAAGATATACATATATACCTGCTCTGTTTACTAGACTGTATGCCTGAGTTTAGCAATTCTTCCAATTAATCAGTCAAGAGTAGTCTATACATTCCTAAAGAGTAGTGATTTTAAAATCCTAAGTAGTAGCCTCTTTAAGGTGTATAAATATTTTACTCTAAATGCTCTTTATGAGTGGGCCAAAAGATGCCTTTTTCCTGATTTGAGGATGGGTTTCTAACAGCTTTTAGATATAAACTGTTAAGAATCAGTTCACAGGCTCAGCGCATATAGCTCAACCGGCTAAGGCGCCAGCCACGTATACCTAAGGTGGCAGGTTCGAATCCCCAGCCTGGACCCGCCAAACAACAATGATGGCTGCAACCAAAAAATAGCCGGGCGTTGTGGCGGGCGCCTGTGGTCCCAGCTACTTGGGAGGCGGAGGCAAGAGACTCACTTGAGCCCAGGAGTTGGAGGTTGCTGTGAGCTGTAATGCCATGCCACTCTACCCAGGGAGACAGCTTGAGGCTCTGTCTCAAAAAAAAAAAAAAAAACTTTAGAATTATACCAAAATTGGGGGGGGGGGGTCATTTGTTTTAGAGGGGGAGAAGGATTTTCTTTTTCCCACAGCATTTATCACCTTCTGACATTCTACAAAATTTATTTACTATGTTTCTAAATGTAGTAATTGCCATTCATCAGATTCTCACAGGACTTTCTGCTGTAAAACAGCAGAGAACTCCTTGTCTCCTGCTGTTTTCCTTGCGGCCAGCAGGGTTCCAGAGGCCTAGTGTGGCTCACCAGGCTGTTCCTGGGGCCGTGATGGCACCCTCAGCACGGTGGCCTCCCCATCCCACAACCCTGCCCTTCCTTTTCTCAGGGCTTAAGGAGCTGGTGCCCCTCAGGATCAGCAAGATCGGAATGGCAGCTAGGAGGGCTGGGGCTGCTCTCCGTGGTCCTGAACCACCTCGCTGCTCCCTGCTCTGGGTGAGTTTGTTCCTTTGGGTACACATAGGGAGAAGAAGACTGTATGGTCCCAAAGGACCCTTCCTCCTCTTCCCTGCCACCCTGGTTGCACTTCTCTGTCTCTGCTTCCAGAAACTCTAAACCTGCTTCTTCTGTTTACATTAAACCTCTTATCTTTGAGATCTTGGCTGAGTTGTCACCTTCTTGGGAAAGCCTCCTTGGGCTCTGCAAAACTGAAATGGGTCTCCTCCCCTCCTCTGTATTCAGGTGGAGTCCTGTACTTCCCACATTCCGGGATGGTGGTGGTCACCTGTCTCATCCCATCAGTCAACTGTAAGCTCCTAGTCTGCTATCTTATTGCTGTGTCCCCAGGATATAGATGATAACAGGATATTTTGATTGTGCAAAAAAAATGAACTGTGAATGAAATGAATGTGTGACAGACAGATAGTCTGGGCAAGGAATCGCCTCATGGTTTGTTCCTTTGATTAAGCCAGGACTACTCTGCCAGGCTCTATGTTAGAAACATGGAAGAGCACAAGAGTCTGGCATGGTTTGTCTCCTGAGGAATACGTGACCTGGTAGAGGAATTACAGTGGTCAATAACCTGAGCTCCATTTTACAGATCCAGAGACTGAGGCTTAGGGAAGTGTCATTACATAGCTCAGGAATGACAAAGACAAAACGTGAGCCCCTACCCTTTGACCTTAGACCCTGCACCCATCCCCTGCCTATACCATCACTTCCCTTCTCTAGATCACAGTTCATGCACCTATGTAAAGAAGATTTGGGGGTAAATGTATTTCCAAGATTCCATGGAATATTAGAAGCCATGGGCTTAGTCTTGATTCTTTGAGTAACAACTTCTGAGACCAATGAGATTGCACCAGGAAAAGCTCTTGGTACAAGAGCATTAGGGATGGGCCCGGATGCTGGAGGGAAGATGTGAAGATGCAATTTAAAAAAAAAAAAATCTTGAGTGATTTTCTTGACCAAGGCCCTTCTTTCCAAGAGCTGGATTCTTGGCAAGAACTACAAGGACATTTCATACTCCCAAAATCATGTCCCCAAGGAAGTTTGTGGTAGGCATGATATGGCCCTGCCTGGCCTCAGTCTTGTTGTGACTAGAGCTCCTGAGACAACCCACATCTTATCTCCTGATGGGTCTGTAGGATCTGGAGGAAATTCCACTGATGCCAACCTGGGGACCTTCATTTGCAGGGATCTGAGGGATGAGGACAGTGGACCGTGAGCTGGTGTCAGTGTTCAATTTATGGAACTATCCTTGTATGTGCCACATGACATGAGAACCTAGAGTCCTATGTCCTCTGGAGGACTGTCTGGAGCAGTCAAAGCCTGAATCCTACGAGGCTTTGACGACCAAAAATGGGCTATTGTGTGTTTATTCAACAAAGACAGTTTGCTCAAGGGACAAAGGTTTTGAAAACATGGTGTCCTAGTCCATTCAGGTAATCCTAGACTAGCACAACAAAATACCATAAACTGTGTGGCTTATAAACAACAGCAATTCTGAAGGCCGGGAAGTCCAAAATCAAGGGAGATGCTGTCAGCACTGACGTCTGGTGAGGGCCCACTTCCTGGCTCATAGACAGCCATCTTCTCACTGTGTCCTCACCTGGTGGAAAGGGTAAGGGAACTCTTGGGGTCTCTTTTATAATGGCACTAATCCCATTCATGAGGGTTCTGCCTTTGTGACCTAATTACTCTCTATAGGCCCTACCTCCAATGCCATCACATTGGTAATTAGATTTCAACATATAAACTTGGGGGGGCACAAACATTCACACCATTACATGTGGGGTCCATAAAAGAAAAATAATACAGAAGGAGCTGGGTAGGTGAAAGGTGGGAGATTCCTGGCTAAGGCAAGACCTAACAACCCTTAAAGGGGCAGAGGAGTAGTTGGCTGCTTCCGGGAGCCACTTCAGGGACCAAGCAAGGCTCACTCTGCTGGGGGGAGGGGGAAGAAGAGAGGGAGAAGCAAAGCTGGGGTCCTGGGGCACTGATAGGAAGGCTGGAAGGACTGGCTGATAGAAGACTGGCTTGGTGACCTTCCACTTTGGCTTAAAATAGGGGCTGTCAAAAGGGGGTCAAAGATAGTACCCCAGCAAACCTCAATGTCTAAGTCAGACAGGGCAGCTTACACAATAGGTGTTTATCTTTCTCAGTGCTGGAGACTGAGAAGTCCAAGGGCAGGATGACAGCGTGATCTGGTTCTGGGACTCTCTCCCTGGTTTGCAGATGGAGACTTCTTGCTGCATCCTTACATAGTCGAGAGATCATCTCTCATCTCTTCTAAGGCAGCAGTTCTCAACCTGTGGGTTGTGACCCCTTTGTAGCAATGAAAATACATTGTGGCATTAGGAAGGTTGAGAACCATTGACTGAGGGCACTTCTAAGGCCATCACCATGGGGGATCTACCCACATGGCATAGTCATCTCCCAAAGGCTCCACCTCCAAATACCATCACATTGGGGACTAAGGTTTCAGCATACGAATTTGGGGGGAACACAAACATCCAGTCCATAGCACCCACCATCACTGTATCTGGGAGAGCAGAGGAGGGCAGTGTCACCACCCCCAGGGTCCCATTGTTTTTCTGCATGCCCCTGGTGCTTGGCAGCTGGCCTGTTCTCTGTGGCTGTCCTGCCATGTGTCTAGTCCCCTGTCTGCAATGTCCTTGGATGCACCATACCCTCCAGATTCACAGCTGAGGGCAGATCTCAGGGGGAGTCAGGAGCCAGTGTGGCTTTGGGTAAGTCACCAGTTCTCTCTGGCCCCATATCCCAACTGTAAACTGAGACAGGTTAGATATTCTGTAAGGCCATCTGGCACTGGACAGGCCAGGGCTCCCACCCTGGATTCTATAGGGGCAGGGCTGGGTCTCAGAGAGGCCGCACTGGCCCTGAATCCTGGCAGCAGCTGGAGCTGCCCGCCCACACACAGGCAGGCGGGCGGGAGGCAGGGTGCTGCAGCCTCGTTGCCAAGAGCACAGAGAACTTTCCACTGGGTCCAGGTTTTCATCACCATGGCAACTGATGGGGGGAATGGAAGCAGAATTTCTCAGAATTCCAGGGAGATTATATGGGGGAAGAAAGAACAAGAGAGACCTAAGCCAGCCCTGAGAGGTCAAGGCCGGCAGCCCAGCAAGTCCCGCATTCCCTCACCCTCCTCCATCCCTTCTCCCTCTTTCAATATTTCTGTCTCCTTTTCTTCTAAGTTCCTCTTTCCTGGTCCCCTTCCCTGAGTCCTTGCTAAGGGAATGGTGACTAATCAGCATGTTCTATGCCCTAGGCACTATTTCAAGCTCACACGTGTGAACTCATTTTATCCTCTGCATACGGGGGTTTCCATCATCCCCATTTTACAGATGAAGAAATGGAGGCCCAGGGAGGTCCCATGACTTGCCCAGCTCACAGTGGATGGTGGACTTGAGTTTGGTGGGACTCCAATGACTGCACCCTCAGCTGCTATAGTCTTTAGATGGTCTCCCTTCTCTGAGAAACTCAGGGGCCACTAATGAAATGCAGGTGGGGTGAGGGCAGAATGGGGACACAATTGGCACATGTCTGCACTCTGGAGACCTCACTGAGCCTTCCCATTCTTTGTCCTCTCTGTCTGCATGCCACACTGACTATCGGTTTAGGCTAGGGCAGGGAGTGATGCCAGCTGCCCATCCTTCCCTGACACTGGTTTTGCACAGATTCCCTGGCCCTGGCTGACCAAAACTCCCTCATTCCTGTCCATAGAAGGTTGGTGCCTTAGGGAACGCACTGGGAAGTCTAGGAGACCATAGACCTGGGTTCATTCTCCCAGGGGCCCCTTGGGCAGAGAGATTCCTGCAAGAGGAGTCCTCAGAATTCTAGGTTTTACTGCCCTCCTTGATGACTGGAAGGCGGTGGCAAGGGGCCGATGGGCAGTCATATTTGAAGATATTATGGAAGCTGTGAAAATAGTAACCCAGCCATGCCAGTCAATTGGCATGACCTCTATATGAACCTCTGACCAGCTCACAAAGACCAGAACAAACTGGGCACTAGGAAAGACCTGCTTCACCTTTGGGGACAGAGAATCTTCTAGTGATGGTTTTAAAGATGGCTAACTTCTCTCCAGAATGGCACTGCCTACGCCTTGCTCCCTCCTAGTGGTGTGGTTTTGTCTTCTGTTCCCTTTACGGATTGCACTATACTCCTTCCAAATCTCTGACTCAAATTTCTGAAAGAGAAAGAGGAGAGAGGGATGGGAAAGAGAGAGAGGAGAGAGCAGAGAGAGAGAGAGTGGAGAGAGAAGGGGAGAGAGAAAGGGGATGGGAGGAGAGAGAGAGAGGAGGAGAAAGAGACCCAGCCTGGACTTCCTGGTGCCCTGATGGACAGAACTCCCCCTTCAGGACCATCCCCCTGGCTGCCTGCCAGGCCATTGATTGGCTGCCCTGGGTCTGAAGCTTCCCCCTGGTGCAATCAGCTATTACCAGGGAGATGGGGTCCCTTGTTACTGAACATTGAAAGGCAATGAAGGCAGTTTTTCATTCTTAAGGCCATTCAGAGTCAGAGACTCTTTCACCTGAGCAGCTGCCCCACTGAATGGGAACCCTGCCTTGTGCTGCTAGTGATGAGTCAGTTGCTTCTCTGCTTCCCTATGGCCAGTTGAGTTAGGGTTTCTTTTTTTTTTTTTTTGATACAGAGCCTCAAGCTGTCCCCCTGGGTAGAGCGCCATGGCATTACAGCTCACAGCAACCTCCAACTCCTGGGCTCAAGCGAGTCTCTTGCCTCTGCCTCCCAAGTAGCTGGGACCACAGGCGCCCGCCTCAACGCCCGGCTATTTTTTTGGTTGCAGCTGTCATTGTTGTTTGGCGGGTCTGGGCTGGGGATTCGAACCCGCCACCTTTGGTGTACGTGGCTGGCGCCTTAGCAGGTTGAGCTATAGGCGCCAAGCCGAGTTAGGGTTTCTGTTACTTGCAATTGTTACTTGTGGCTAGCTGTCTATTTCATGGGTTTACTGCAAAATCAAATGAGTAAGATCCTGTTTTAGACTTAGTCATGACCTTATAAGGCCAAGTGAGGGGATATATACTGTTGCCCCAAGAAATCTGGAGGTTCCACTTCTAGCCTTCTTTCCAGAAGTCAGCAAAAAGTGACATGGAAGACTTGTGTGTCCATCCATAGTTACCAGAGGCTACTGCCTGGCCCCAAGATGCCCAGCTGGAAAGGACCAGAGAAATTAACTCACCCAAGCATTTGAGTCAGGCGAGAACCCCCAGGCACAAACCAGGCTCTGAGGGCCCACTTCTGGGGCAGACCCTCAGCCCTCATTTCTACCACCACATGGAGGGGGAGGGATGCTCATAGCTGGAGGCTTCCCCAGTCTGCAGCCCCCAAGGCTTATACAAGACTCCAATCATCCCAGCCCTGCAAATGTCTACCCAACTCCGGAAGCCTCAGCATCAAAGGGGCGAGACCTCAATGTAGTACTCACACCAGCCTGTGTGGGCAGAATGCACCATCTCCATTCTGGGTACAGGGAAGGGTGGGAAGACAGAGCCACAGGGGAGGGGGCAGACCATTCACTCCAGAGCAGGATTGACTAGGTGCGGAAGAACACCTAGCCCAGTTCCCCCCATCCCCAGCCTCCAATAATGCAGAATCCATCCTTTGTGGTTTTGTGGGTCTTCTTAGGCATGAATGAAAACAAGCTTCCTTGTAACTTCCCCTCACGTGGCTTTTCCTCTGGGACCATGGAGTGGGTGTGCCTTATGATCTCCACATGAAGAACCCCTCCAGTTCTTTCATCAGTCCGTATAAGCCTCAGCCTCCAGAACCCACACCATTCTGATCACTTATGCCTGTCCTTTTTGCCAAACTTGGGTGGATAAATGAGGGGCCACAGCTAGACCAATACCTGTGTTTGTAAATAAAGTTTTATTTGTTTCCTATTGTCTGTGGCTTCTTTTGTGCTATAAAGGCCAAGTTAAATAGTACAATAGAACCTGTATGGCTCCCAAAGCTTACGACATTTACTACTAGGTCCTTTACAGAAAATTATCTGATCTTTGTTCTAAAGCAAAATCTACCTGGCACGGAAGACCCCAGGTATAGCTATTTAAGATGGGCACCTTCTTTCCCCTCCTTGGACCCAGCATGTGACTGCTTGGTGCAGCCTCAGACGCTGTGGGCCTTCAGTAACTATGACCTACTATTGGTTCCATGAGAACAACAAAATTCCCAAGTCACATTTGCACACCCTGTTTTTAAGCTCTGTTGTCAAATCAAGCTTCCCCAGATCTTTAGTTTGCAGGATTTGCGTTTATCTTGGTCTTTTTCCTTTTTGTTGCCTTTGTCCCAATCTCTTGCTTTACAGAGACTATTTAGAATCACGAGTCTCTTGTCCACCCATGAGTTAGCCCTCCCAATTTTGTTTTCCATATATTTATTTGTTCAGCTTCTTTTCTGTCATTCAATTTGTTTAACCTTAAATGAGCCCTTTGGCGTGTCACTAGAAGCATCCTTGCCAGGTTGTTATTGACATACTAGTCAATGCTCCGTAGACATCATTAATTGACCTGCTGTGACCCATCTCCACCAACAACCGGCAAGATTCCATTTTACCAACTTATTGTTAAGGGTGTGGTGAGACATTTTGTCAAACATTTGGCTAGGTTTCTCTTCTCAAGGATTTCTGCCCACCCTTTAGAAAATAGAATCACAGAACAGAAGGGACTTAGGAAATCACCTAACTTATTCTTTTCTTGCAGATGGAAAAATTGAGGCCCAGAAAAATGATGGTATAAGATGACAGAGTGAATCAGTGATTGAACCAGGAGTAGGGTGATCTTTTGCATGACCCCTTGATGAGTCAGACTGACATAGTCTGGACAGACAAACTGCTGTAACAAATAAGCCCAGAGAGGTAATAACCCACTGCAACAGAAGGATCTTTCTTGCTCACACAAGTCTCTGGGTAGGAATTCAGGATGGGGGATCAGCTGTCCTCCACGCTGTCCTTCAGAGACCCAGGCTTCTTCCATTTTGTGGCTCAGCTTTCCTGCAGGGTCTCATTATGTTCTACCTCCAAAGGATAGAAAAAGACAGCCCATCACCCAGTCAGAAAAACTTCTACTTTGCTGAAATCCCAATGAACCCTTTGTGGATCATGCTGCTCTCATCCCCCTGTCAGACCTCAGGCTTCCCTCAGCCCCTGAGTTATAGGCTTGGTCCCACCTGAGAAGGGCCTGGAGGGCAAGGCCACCGTCCAAGTCACCAAGCAGAGGGAGGCTGGGTTAATTGAGCAGCTGGTGTGCGTTCAACAATATTCCAGTCTGCAGGGAGGAAGGGGGGGGTGCGTCTCCCTTCCTGTGTCAGGAGAGAACAGGAAACAGCAGCTGGCAAGTTCACAAATGGAGCCTGCCCACATGGAATCACAAATCCCTCTCTGAATTTAAATGTGCCTGGTGCCATGGAGAAGGAAGCGGTTCCTACCTTGCGGAGAATCCATCTAAGGGGTCTGCAAGCTGGGCCCTCCTAGGAGTGGCCATCTTGGATGTCAGCTGCTGTTGTGGTGGGGTGAGATGATGAGACCCTGACCTCTCATCTTAACATTCCATGCCCACCTGGAGCCCTCCCTTCTAATAGTTGGTTTTCTCAGAACCTACGTTGGTAAAGGGTGGGCTTTTGCTTTTGCTCTTAGCATTAAGGTTTTCCCTCTGGCCCACTCCCTTCCTCACATTCCCTGGAGACATGCTCTTTCCAGAGGCAGTGTGACACTAGGGGTCTCTGGGGTCATGCAATTCCTGATCTTGCCATTTACCAGCAAAATGCTCTGGGTGATCTCTCTGTGACTCAGTCTCCTTATCTGTAAAAAGAGCTAATGAGTTGGCAGGGATGTTGGGTGAGTTAAGTGAAATGAAGGTATGTATTGCAGCCTAGTACAGTGCTCCATAAATGTTCATTTTCTCTGTGCTTTTTCCATTTCTCACCTGGAATCACAAGGCTTCCTCTTCCTTGCTGCCCAGCCAACTGTCACTCACAACTCAAGTTCCACTTCCAGTGATTATTAGAGATAGAACTTCTCTGACAGCTCAGCTTTTCTGACCAGCTCAGCTTCTCAGACCACAGTCACCTCCCTGCCATAGTACACACTGATGAGGAATAGTTAACATATGTGTAACCAGAATAAAATGCAGGGCTCTGTGTGAATCTGTCTTTGCAAGAAATTGCACTCAAAGACTCACAGTCCAGCAACTAAAAGTAATTTAAAATGACATTTCAATCCCTATTTTTTGATTCTTGAAATCAATCAAGTTCATAACCCGTAGCAGACTTCTCAGAGGTTCCTTGGTCATTCCCAAGTTGAGATAGATCCTGAGAGAGCCAGTCTCACCAGCACCCCCCAAACTCTCCCCAGCCCCACAGGTGGCCCTCCACGTGCTCCCTTCTTGTTCTTTATCATGCACCTTGCGGGGGCCGGGGGGTGGGGGGGGCATGAAGACCACAAACTGATAGGCCATGTCCTCTTACCAGCACAGGTGTTTGGGTTTTCCACAAATCACTCCCTCTCTAATTAAAAACTCCAAGAGATGGGTGGCACCTGTGGCTCAGTGGTTAGGGTGCCGGCACCATATACCGAGAATGGCGGGTCGAAACCCAGCCCCAGCCAAACTGCAAAAACAAAAAATAGCCAGGCACTGTGGCGGGCGACTGTAGTCCCAGCGACTCAGGAGGCTGAGGCCAGAGACTCACCTAAGCCCAGGAGTTGGAGGTTGCTGTGAGTTGTGACACCAAAGCACTCTACCAAGGGTCATAAAGTAACACTGTCTCTAAAGAAAAAAAAAAAAAACTCCAAGAGAAAGAGACTGAGAACTTGGGGCATTGACTTGTTGTGTTATATAATTTCAAACATCTTTTTTGTTTGTTTTGTTTTGGGTTTTTTTTTTTTTTTGCAGTTTTTGGCTGGGGCTGGGTTTGAACTCACACATCCAGCATATGGGACCAGTGTCCTACTCCTTTGAGCCACAGACGCCACCCTTCTTCATATCTTTGACCCAGATTCACCAATTGCTTGTTTTTTGCCCCATTGTCTTTCTCTCTCTATATATATATATATACGTGTACATATAATACATATTTATATACTATATATAAAAAACTATATATACAAAATATATATACATATATAAGATATTACATATCTTTTTACATCATACATTGTAATGTTTGCACTAATATGTTAATATATTAAAAATTAATATAATATCAATAATTAATATATTAACAATTAATAAAATATTAATATTAGTACAAGTATAACTTTTTTCTGAAATCATTGGCAAGTAAATTAGAGATATCATGCCCCTCAACACAACTCTAAATACTTCTGTGGGAATTTCCTCAGAAAAGGAACATCCTGTTATATATATATAACCACAGTACCGTTATCAACATTAGGAAATTAAACATTCCAGAAAGTCACTATTATCTGTTTCACAATCCATATTACAATATTAACAATTCTTCCAATGGCATACTTTATAGGTCTTTCATTTTCCTAGTCCAAGAGCCAATCCAGAGTTTTGAGTGGCATTTAGTTGTCTTCTTTAGGAGGAAAGATTTTGTTTGTTTTTCTGAATTTTTACCCCATCCAGCCGAGCTGAGAACAACTCGGTTATTCAGTAAACACTTTGACTTGACTTGGAAACAAAAGGTTTAGAAGTAATCATTGCATATTCTCATACCCCATGGCAAACGCTGTTGGTTATGTACCCATAATCTTTCTCCTGGGATTGCCGGGTGTGGTGGTGGCTGGATGGGAAGGTGGTGGATAGATGGATGACAGATAAGATGGTGGGTAAATGGGCAAATAAGGAATAGCTGGGGGAGGGAGGGAAGGAGGGATGGATGACAGATAGGCAGGGAGATGGAATGGGTTATACAGATGGATAAATGGAGGAATTAGTGGATTGGTGGATGGACGATGGATGGATGGGGTGAGGAAGGTTACGTGGGAGGAATTGGAGGGTGAGTGTTGTTTGTGCTTACTATTCACAGTGATAGACTGAGCGGGGTGTGTCACAGACAGGACCCGAAGTCCTGGGCGCAGGCTCTAGCCGCGCCTTCTCTAGCTGGAACTCTTGAAGTGCTCCTTCCCCACGTGGGACTTCAGCAGCATCCTCCATAAAGACAAGGTTGCTAGATTAATTGGATTTTCTGACCTTTTTGTTTGGAGCAACTCTTGTCTCAGGGAGGTAGTGCACAAAGTACTCTAGATTTGGGTCTGGGCAATCTGGCTTTTTAACTATTCTACTTTCCTGCCACTACTGGGACATCAGAAGAAAGTTCAGAGGCCAGCCAGGGTCACCTTATTCCCCAGTGCCAAGGGTCTCCCAGGTCCCTCCCCATGAAGCCACCACCCAGCCCCTATGAGCCCCCTGCACTAGGAAGCACCTGGCTTATTCCACATTTTTCTGCCTCACACCGAGCCCAAACGATGACGCAAGTGACATTTTCCACAGGCCCCTCCCTGCTTGCTTTCCTCCCAGCGCAGCCTCTCCCTTCCCATCCTGTCCTGTCCCTAGCACCCTGTCACCCCCACACGTGGCAGCTTACAAGACTGCCTGCCTCTCCATATGCCAAAGGAAACCAGGAAAGGTACTGCAGCCCCAGCACCTGGCTGCCTCCCAGCTGCAGGCAAGTGAGGTATTAGCACCTGCCCACATGGACAGAGACTGGGCCCTGCTCCCGCAGTTACCAGGGATGCAAAATCCTCCAGGTGCTTTAAGATGAGTATCACTTGCCTCTTGAATAAGCAGGAGGCCCCACAGGTGCTCAAGACAATAGCAAACAAGGACACCAAAAATAAATAAGGAAAAATAAAATATTTTATTATAGAAAGATCTTTATACTCAATATTGCAAAAAGCACTACCAAAGGAATAATTATGAAAAAAAATCAGAGTTCAGTTAGACATTGACTGGTATTTCCACTACCATGTTGCTTGAGTTTCATCTGACTTACGGAGTAGAAACAGGCACCAGAATTTCTTTGAAACATGAAACCTCAAATAGTCTTAGTGGCCCTGCCTTTGGGGAGGTGGGAGTAGGGAGAGCTGAGACCTGGGCCCATGATTCTGGTATTCCAGGGGTCTGCTGACATGAATGCCACATGGGATATCAGAGAGGCCATAGGACTGCCCCAGATCACAGTGCCGTGAGACAGTGGGGAGGTATCATGCCTGAGGCCACACAGTCAGTTCCAGACAGAGCCAAGATTTGAACTTAACATAGTAGGAAAAAAAGGGCCCATGAAACAGAACCTGTATCATTTGTTCCGATGCAAAAACAAGAGTTTTTACTAAGAGCTACGCCTGGCACTGACCCAAAGTTGTATTAATAACTAGACCAACAGTTTGCTTTGAACTTAAAGTGGAAGATATGGTTAATGTGTTATTGTCACACTCTTTTTGCAGACATTTTGCAAACATTGGTCTCTATTCAGATGTATTTAACACATCTGCATACCATGGCCTCATCCCTCATTCAACACACTAACCCTTCCTGAGCTCCAGCTCCAGGCAAAAGACCTTGCTAAAGACAGAGAAGATGTGTAAACAAAGAATTCACAACCCTGTTTGGGATCGGGAAAAGATTTGTGCCAAGTGCCCTGGATGCACAGAAGACAGAATGACTCATCAGTTTTATATGAAGAGTTTGGAGATTCAACAGGGAGTTGACCTTTTGAGCTGGGTCATGAGGGATAAGAAGAAGAGCAAGTGGAAAGAAGATGTCACATTTCTTGAGCATGGTACTAATTAGGGTAATGCTTGTTGCTGTAAGAAACTCTAACATGGACAATGGGTTCAAATAAGACAGAAGTTTAGTATGTATTCATGTAAAATCCAAAACTACATGTTTGATTAGCAATGACTCTCCTTCAAGTGGTGATTCCAGGCCCCAGCCTCTTGCCACACTGTGGCTCCACCATCTTCACCCCGCTTGTCTGCATCAAATTAGCAGAAGGAAAAAGAACATGGAAAATAACATGTGGGAAGTGGTTTACGTGCCTTATCTGGAAGTGGCACACATCATTCTGATCACATTATGCTGGCTAGTACACAACAGATCACTGGCCACCCCCATGTGCAAGGAAAAATGGAAAACGTTATCTAAGTCTATGACCAGGAAGAAGAAATGGATTTGACGAACCCCTACAAGAAGTACTTGTTAACTGTTATCTAATTACATTACTCTTACCAGCAATCCTATGAAGTAAGGCACTATTACCATTCCCATTATACAGATGAGAAACTGCAGCTTGAAAAGATTCTCCAATCCCCAAAGCCACAGATGTGATAAGTGGTTGAGCTGTGATATATATAACACTAGTTGGTCAGTGTAAGTCCAAGGCCTGTTCACTTTCCTGATACCATTAAGCTTCATCAAGTCATAGAAAGAAGAAAGAACAGAAAGCGAACATGAAGATGAACAGAGGAGTCTGAAAGATGAATTAAGGGTAAGGTAGAAGGAAGCACAAAGGGGTAGATTTTGAAGGTGATAGCACCTTACAGGATGGAGGAAGCGGACAGAGGAGAGATGCAAAGTGAGGGTCTTGAGAACCTTTGCAATTCATGCTGTCACCCAGCCCATGGATACCACAGAAGGGTTTAACGACAGGCTCCATCAATCTCACTTGTGAACAAAGATAGAAAAATCTTAAATAAAATACCAGCAAACAACAAAAATGCTAACAAACAAAAACCAACAGCACATTAAAAAATGACACATCATGGCTGTTTCACATGATACTGGGCCGGACACAGTGGCTCACTCCTGTAATCCTAGTACTCTGGGAGACTGAGGCAAGTGAATTGCCCGAGCTCAGAAGTTAGAGACCAGCCTAAGCAAAGGGAGATCCTGTCTCTCCTAAAAGTAGAAAAAGAAAAACAAAACTAATCAGGTGTTGTGGCAGGCACTCGTAGTCTCAGCTACTTGGGAGGCTGAGGCAAGAGGATCACTGGACGCCAAGAGTTTGAGGTTGCTATGAGCTGTGATGATGTTAAAACACTCTGTATATGGCTCAGCGCCTGTGGCTCAAGTGGCTAAGGCGCCAGCCACATACACCTAAGGTGGCGGGTTTGAATCCAGCCTGGGCCCACCAAACAACAGTGATGGCTACAACCAAAAAAAAAAAAAAAAAAAAAAGCCAGGCATTTTGGCAGGCACCTGTAGTCCCAGCTACTTGGGAAGCTGAGGCAGGAGACTCACTTGAGCCCAGGAGTTGGAGGTTGTTGTGAGCTGTGATGCCATAGCACTCTACCCAGGGTGACAGCTT
>CAUYTI010064237.1:0-14480 GCA_963575145.1 Galago senegalensis
CATTTTCTTAAATGTTCTGATCATGAAGGGATGCTGAATATTATCAAAAGCTTTTTCTGCATCAATTGAGAGAATCATATGGTCTTTGTTTTTTGATTTGTTTATGTAATGAATTACATTTATAGATTTACGTATGTTGAACTATCCTTGAGATCCTGGGATAAAACCCACTTGGTCATGCTTTATAATTTTTTGGATGTGTTGCTAGATTATGTTGGTTAGGATCATGTTGAATATTTTCACATCAATATTCATTAGTAATATTGGTCTATAATTTTCTTTTCTTTTTGGGTCTTTTCCTGGTTTGGGAATCAAGGTGATGTTTGCTTCATAGAATGTGTTGGGTAGTATTCTGTCTTTTTCAATGTTTTGGAAAAGGTTGAATTATAAAGGTACTAAGTCCTCTTTAAAGGTTTGGTATAATTTAGACATGAAGCCATCTGGTCCTGAGCTTTTATTTTTGGGGAGATTTTGTATAGCCGATGCTATTTCAGAACTTGATATAGGCCTGTTCAACATTTTCACTTCATTCTGGCTAAGTTTTGGAAGATGGTGGGCTTCCAAGTATTGGTTGATTTCTTTCACATTTTCATATTTCTAGGAATAAAGTTTCTTGAAATATTCATTGAGGATTTTTTGAATTTCTAGGGGGTCTGTTGTTATTTCATCTTTACCAATTCTGATTGATGAGATTAGATATTTTACTCTTTTTTTCTTGATTAGGTTGGCCAAAGGTTTATCTATTTTATTTACCTTTTCAAAAAACCAACTTTTTGATTTGTTGATCTGTTCTGTAATCCTTTTATTTTCTATATTATTTAATTCTGCTCTAATTTTGGTTATTTCTTTTCTTCTGCTGGTTTTGGGATTGGACTGTTCTTCCTTTTACAGTTGCTTGAGATGCCCCATTAACTTGTTAACTTCCTCTCTTTCCATTCTCTTGAGGAAGGCTTGCAGAGCTATAAATTTCCCTCTTAGGACTGTCTTTGCCATATCCAAGAGGTTCTGACAACTCGTGTCTGCATTGTCGTTTTGTTCTAAAAATTTGTAATTTGTTTCTTGATCTCATCTCTGACCCATCTGTCATTCAGCATAAGGTTATTTAGCTTCCATGTTTTTGTATGAAACTGCAGATTCCTGTTGTTACTTGAGTTCAACTTTTATTCCATGATGGTCTGAGAAGATGCATGGAATGATTTCTATTCTTTTAAATTTACTTAGACTTATAGCCTAAGATGTGATCAATTTTGGAGTATGTTCCATGAACTAAAGAGTACAATTAATGTACACAGCTATCATTTAATAAAATAATAATAATAAAAAAAAAGAGTACAATGTGTATTCAGATTTGTTTGGATGAAATGCTCTGTAGATGTCTGTTAGGTCCAAAAGATGAGTAGTTAAATTTAGATCTAAAATTTCCTTGCTAAGCTTCTTATTGGAGGATTGATCCGACACTGCCAAAGGAGTGTTAAAATCTCCGAATATGATAGAGCTGGGAGAGATCAAGTTGATCGTGTCTGTTAGAGTATCTCTTCTAAATTGAGGTGCATTCTGGTTGGGTGCATAGATATTGATAATTGAAATCACATCATTTTGGGTATTACCCTTGACAAATATAAAATGGCCATCCTTATCTTTGCTTATTTTTGTTGGTTTAAACCCTAACGTATCTGAGAATAAAATTGCAACACCTGCTTTTTTCTGGTTTCCATTTGCTAGGAATATAGAAGACCATCCCTTCACCCTGAGTTTGTATTTATCTTTTAAAGTAATATGTGATTCTTGGATACAACAGATGTCTGGTCTGAGTTTCTGTATCCAATCAGCCAATCTGTGCCTCTTTAAAGGGCAGCTTAGGCCATTCACATTGATTGAAATTATTGATAGACCTGGTGAGATCCTGGTCCTCGAGTTGCTCAAAAGTCCAGTAGATATTTTTAATCCTTTCACCACTGTGGAAGTTGGAATTTTATTAAAAGTTTCTGGGTGAGTTTCCTTTTGTACTGTGGGATTGCATTGGTCATTATGGAGGATAGGTTTGAGAATTTCCTGCAGAGCCAGTTAGGTTATGACAAATTTCTTCAACATGTTGATGTCATTAAAGGTTTTAATTTCTCCATCATAGATGAAACTCAGTTTCGCTGGATACAGGATCCTGGGTTGGAAGTTGTTTTGTTTTAGGAGATTAAAAGTTGCTGACCATCCTCTTCTAGCCTGAAAGATTTCAGCAGGAATATCTGTAGTCATTCTAATAGTCCTTCCTTTGTAGGTTATGTTTTCTTGTGTCTCCTTTCAGAATTTTCTATTTCATATTAATTTTAGTGAAGTTAATTATGATGTGCCTGGGGGAATGTCTTGTTCAGGTTGAGTCGTGCTGGGGTTCTGAAACTATCTGCTATCTGAATTTCAGAATCTCTTGGTATGTCTGGAAAGTTCTTTTTCAAAATTCCATGAAGAAGAGCCTCTGTGTTTTTTGAGGCAGCTTCATCGCTTTCAGGGATTCCTATAAGGTGAATATTAGTTTTCTTCGAATTATCCCAGAGCTCTCTGAGAGAAAGATCTATTTTGGCTTTCTATTTCTTTTCATCTTTGCGTTCTTAGGCTCGTTCAAAACCTTTGTCTTCAATGTCAGAGACCCTTTCTTCAGCCTGTTTCACTCTGTTACCAAGAGATTCTACTGTATTTTTCAAATCTTTGAGGGCTACAAACTCTTGCCTCAATGTTTCAAAATCTTTGATCATTTTATCTTTGAAATTGTTGAATTCTTGAGACATCTTTTGATTAATTTCTTGAGACATTTTTTGAATAATTTCTTGAAGTTCTAGCTCTTTCCTCTCTTCCATTCTATTAATCTTATTTACTATCCACATTCTGAACTCGATTTCTGTCATCTGAGCCATCTGTTTATGGGTTGGATCTTCAGATACCTCTTCCATGTCCTTCCTTGGGGGAGTTGATCTACTCTGATTATTCATACTACTGGAGTTTTTCCGCTGACTCCTCCCCATGCTGGATTTACTCCATTTGACTAGGTGAGTAGGAAAGGGCAAGTTGGGTTGGGGGATCTGGGAGAAGTATTTTACTAGCCTTTTTTGGCAAAGGCTTGGAGTTGTGTCTGTACCTTTTCCGGTAGAGCTTTCCCTAGGATGAATATAATGCTACGGTCAAAGAGTGGGGGCCTGCGTGCCTCTATCTTGTTTTCGGCTGCTCTCTGTTCTTGTTTAGAAAATCAGTTACTCTGGGTTAAGATCTCAGCTGTGGAGAAATATCAGTGATTAAGTCATTCCTCGCCTTGCTGGGGACAGTTGGGGAAGGAAAACCACACCTTTCCTCAGCTGCACCCCCATGGTATCGCTTTAGATATTTCTCAGGTGATTGGCCCAGTTCAAATGATCTAAGTCAAGTGTCCCAGTCAATACAAGTATCAAGCTGGGGAGTTCAAGAGGTCTCTGAGAACTGTACAGCAGGAGTCTTCTGGCAGCTCATATATGACTCGCTCCAGTGTTCTGTGGGGTCAGAAGGACCTACCCAGCAAATAAATTATTCTAGGTAAGTTGATGCCTCCTATCCCACCTTGTACCTTCATCACACCCAGTCACTGGAGACCCTGCAGGACTATGACCCATTTGCCCAATAAGCAAATGTGGCAGGGCTTTGTGTTTGCCAGAATCAAAGTAGAGCCAATGCCAACTCCACTCAGTTACTTCTCTTTGACCCCCACCAGCAAAGGGAGGTGAGGCCTGCCTGTCTCAGGCACTCAGTGACACCTGGGAAATGTTCCCCCTGAAGACAATTTAGGCCTGAGAAAATCCAGAGAGCATCAGAGATTATCCCTCAACCACCAGTTAATTTGCCCAGGTCAAGAGATCCACACCTATTGACCCAATCAGTACCTACTCTTTAGTTGGAAAGTTCACAAAGTCTCCAGGAAGTATATACTAGGAGTCTACTGGTAGCTCAAGTGTGGCTTGCTCTGATGCTCTGAGGAGTCAGGCCCGTTCAGTAGGTGATTTGGAATAAGGAGGCTGATGTGTCTTTCCCTTCCTTACTTGCTCTTCACCACTGGACTCTGGTAACCTCAGTCTCTGGTAACCCCACTGCCAGTCTCTCCTAACCCAGACTCTGTAACCCAGTCCTGTCCAATAGGCGAGTGTGTTGGGCTTTTGTGCCTACGAGAGTCCAAGTAAAGTCAATGAGTGTGTCAGGATTTTGTGTATGCCAGCATCCATGTAATGTCAATGTCTCCTCCACTCGGTGACCTCTCTTTGTTGCCAGCCAGCATAGATAGTTGAAGCCTATCTGCCTCAGGCACTCAATAGGAGCTGGCGAATATTCCTCCTGGGCTCAATCTAAACCTGGAATTTGTTTTCTTGAAGTTGTGGTTTGCCTCGGTGTAGAAGACATGCGTTTATCTATCTCTTCTCTCAGCTCGGCTCCCCACCTTTAGTTTCGTTGTTTTCTTCTGGAGGTTGTCTCTCCCCCTGAACTGGAGTTTATGTTGAAAACTAGCTGCAGTCAGCTCTTGTCACCTGTTCCTCCATATTCTTATTGAATGTGAAAATTGGAGTTAGGGAATATAGCCAATCCTAGGATTTAGCAGAGTACAAAACACATTGAAACCATGTGGACAAATAAACAGACTAAAATGCTACCAGACACACAAGCACACCAATGCCAAGGCAATCAGAAAAAAGTGAACAAACAGACAAAACAAAACAAAACAAAACAAAACAAAGAACAAACCAACCAACAACCAAACAACCAAAAAAGATAGTAGTAGTAAAAGATAACCACAAAAATCGTGGTCAAAAGATGATAGAAAAAAACAAAAAAAGCACACAAAAAAAAAAGAAGAAAGAAAACCAAAAAAAAAAAAGAAAGAAAAGAAAAGAAAAGGAGGGCACCAGTAAGAAAAATACTGTTCTTTTGAATATATACAAACAAACCCCTTTATAAATGCTGTGGGGTTCCAGTTTAATGGGAATCGTTATGCTGCAATATACTTTCTAGATGGCAAGTGGTGCTGAGTGGTTCCTAGGTGAAAACCAAAAAAAAAGAGGGGTCTTTGTTGGCATGTTGCACAGATTCTCCCTATAACAGTTTCCATAAAGTGTAGGGTGTTCTGGGATAGCTTCAGACGCCAGATGGCTGGCTGCAGGTGGGATTGGGCTCTCCACGCTCCTGGGAGGGGTGTTATAGAGATGCCATATTTGGAGTTTTACATTACATCTGGTTTCTGGCTGGCCCCCCACTCCTATCTGTCCTCCAAACTCAGCACAGGAGTCCACACTTCACCTGATTTTCCACTCAAGTCCTAGTTTCCCCTCAAACAGGAAATTGTTGTGGTCCATGGGAAAATGGCTGGCCGCATTTTACGCCCACCCACCTTCAGTCCATTTCTGCTGGGGGTAGGGGCTGCTTACCTCTGGTTCCTGTGGCAGCATGCACAAAATGCGGAGTGTGCAAAAGACTTTTCGGTGTTTGTAGGAAGGGAACTGATTCCCCCTGTGGTTCACCGCGTCAGTGCAGCTCCACACAGACTTCCAAAATTACAGGATGGATTGGCTCCTGAGTGGGGTCTCTTCCTCTCAAATTTCTGTCCAATTGCCCTGATCCCTGCCACCCCAAACCGGGTCTAAATGGCTCCCCTTTCTGGCTGTCAAATTCCACTTGGGGGTCCACGCCTCACCACTTTTTCCACAAAACACTGAAACTCCCCATGAATTGGGCACAGAAGTCCTTCATGGGGGAGGGATTTGTTTTGGCCTCTCAGGGAACCAGCTGTGGACCTGGTGCTGCCAGTCACAACTGCCACGGGTCGCAGCTGGGGCCGTTTCAGCTGCTGCCCTGAGGTTTTTCTGGCAGACACCATAGTTCTTGGCTACACTTCCAATCCAGCAATTTACCTCCTTTCTGCAGGCCCTGCACTGCTTGTCCATGCCAGCACTCCACATGGGGAAAGATCCAGCCCTCTGACTCTCACCTGAAACCACAAGAAGAGTTGACCCACGGATGCATCCCCTCCACCATCTTGTTCTGCCTCTGGTCTTAGCATTTTCTAATTATTCTTTTAATATTCTATTCAGTAGCTAGATGCTGACACATCCTATAAATCCGAAATCATTTTCAATGTACTCAAGACAGTTATGCTATAAACATTAACTTCTTAGTAGAACTGTAGCATTAATACTAACACCCAATTTATAATAGAATATTTTAAGTCTCCTGTTATGTTTAAACTGCATCAAATTCAAACTATGTTCAGCATAAGATTGACATGCCAAGCCAAACTATTGCAGAAGATTACATAAACAAGCAACATTAGTTAAAAATGTGTTTTGCTATCTATCAACTAATTACTTAGAAAATCCTTAAGAGACTGGCAGGGTTTCTTCCTCATGTTGAGGTTTTTTGATTTGGCCAGCAGACAGTCACTGCCTTTCTTGTTGTTCTGCAATGACATAAGCAAACCCCCAACCCTGTTGTAGTACATTACCAGGTTAAACCTTACCAGGTTAAACATTAACAGGTATGTGTTCAGACATATCAGATTTTTTATAGGAAATAGATTGTTTACATCCCCATACTCATGTTTTTTTTTCCATGAGCCCCAAGCTAGGCATGACTGACAGCTTTTCTGATGAAAAGGTGTTCCATTATCATCAAACTGAGAGCGGCATTCATTTTCCCAATGGAACCTCTAGGGCATACACCAGAGGGTGTACATTGTCCTTTTTTTTTTTTTTTTGATTACTAAATGAGAGATGGCCTTTCCCATTGATACTAATTGCAATTCTTTTTCCAACTTTCTTTTCTCATATGGTCTAGCTAGCCTCTCACAATTATGGTATTTTGTGATTTTAACTGTGAAGATATTCAGCCAGTCCTTTGACTATTTTATCTGAGTTCTGATTATTTTAGGCAGTTGTTCTTACTTTGGCACAAATAAATTCTTTAAATTATATTTTTTTGCCTCAGGTCTTTCTTTTCATTTCCTGTTAAGTTTCCTTAATTAAACATTCACTTTTGTGGTTTGCCAAAGGTTTCACTACTTTGTAGGTAGAAGTTTCTTTGGTATACAGAATGAGATCTCAGAATTTAACAGACAAACAAACACAGACACATCACCGAGATGAACAAAATGACTCCACATACACTGCTATTTGCCAGAGGTCCACTTACTCTAAGTGATGTCCCCCTCTGGTTTCTGTTTGCCAACAGTTCCACTTATTTTGAGTGGTGCTACCCCTTTTATTGTCTTTCTTTCTTATTGTTTGCCAAAAAGGTTCCACTTTGAGGGGCACTATTCCTTTTGCTAAAAGGGGCCAAAGGTGCTTAACCCAAGCACAGCTCTCCCTTTGACTAAGAGACCAAAGATTACACTTAACCCAAGCACAGCTCCCCCTTTGACTAAAAAAGACCAAAAGTCATGCTTAACTCAAGGGCAGGTCCCCCTTTGGCTGAAAGAGACCAAAGGTCACACTTAACCCAAGCACAGCTCCCCCTTTGCCTTAAACTCCCTCTTGGCATTTGCTGAAGGTTTCACTTTCTCCGAGTATAATTTCCCCTTTCAGTCCTTGACCTGGTCCAGATTCTGTTGGATCCTGCTGACTATGCCATTTGTCAGTGCCCAGTGTGGTACCCCATCACCACGTAAATAAAAATAGCCAGGACACAGATGGAAGGTACATGCCTGCAAGGTACACACGCTAGGATCAACATGTTTAATGGTTGCTAAATACTCTTCCTGCCCAGGCTCAACTCCCATCCTGTTCCCTTATAAATGTTACAAAGTATAATGGTTGCTAACGAGCCACCAATCTTATCTGATTAATGCATGCCACTGCTTGAGGGCTTGTCTCCAGGCTGCAAAACATCTCCATACCAGCTAGGAGATTGTCTCACTCCCAACACCTTCTTCAAGAGCCAGTGACTACTTCTATAAGCCTGGTGCTCCATCTTCTACATTAGAATATACATTTTGACAATGATGATTCTTCCCAGCCAAAAGCATGGTATGTTCATCATTTGTTAGTGTCTTCTGCAATTTCTGTTCTTAGGGTTTCATAATTCTGTTTCAAAATATGTTGATATTATTTTATTAGGTATATTCCTAAATATTTAATTTCTTTGAAGCTGTAGTGAAGGAAATTGTGTCCTTGATTTGCTTTTCAATTTGGCTGTTGTTGGCATATATAAAGGCTACTGATTTGTGGACAGTGATTTTATATCCTGAGATGGTACTGTATTTTTTGATCACTTCCAGGAGTTTTGTGGTTGAGTCACTGGTGTTTCTAAGTATAAGATCCTATCATCAGCAAAGAGGGAGAGTTTGACCACCTCTGCCCCCATTTGGATGTTCTTTATATCCTTTCCTTGCATGATTGCATTGGCTTGAATTTCCACCATCCTGTTGATAATAGTGGCTATAGTGGACATCCTTATCTGGTTCCAGTTCTAAGTTGAAAATCTTTCACTTTTACTCCATTCAATATGATGTTAACTGTAGGTTTGTCATAAATGGCTTAAATCAGCTTAAGAAATGTGCTACCTATGCCTATTTTCTTAAAGTGTTCTTTTTAGAAAAGGATACTGAATTTTGACAAATATTTTTGTGCATCCTTTGAGAAGATCATATGGTCTTTGTTTTTGCTTCTATTGATACTATGTATTACATTAATGGATATGTGTATATTAAGACAGGTTGGCATCCCTTGGATGAAGACTACTTGATTATGGTATGTGTATTTTTTCTTTAGTTTTCAGCTTCAATCTATTAGCTATGTAGTGTTTTGTTGAGTATTTTTGTGTTGATATTCATTAGTGAAATTGGTCTGTAATTCTCCTGTTCAGTTGGGTTCTTTCCTGGTTTTGGAAGCAAGGTGATGTTTGCTCTTCATAGAATGTGTTGGGGAAGGTTTTCTCCTTTTCAATATTTTGGAACAGATTCTGCAAGAAAGGTACAAGCTCATCATTGAAGTTGTGAAGCCATCTGGTCCTAGGATTTTTTGTTGTTGTTGGAACATTTTTTATTCTTTCTCCAATCTCAGTTTTTGATATTGGTCTGTTCAAGAGATCTGTATCTTTCTGGTGAAATCTAGGAAGATGATGTGATTCCAGGTATTGGTCCATCAACCTCCACATTGTCAAATTTTGGGGCATAGAATTTTTGGTAGTAGTCACAAAGAATCTCTTGAATCTGTTGTTCTTTCCCCTTTTGCTTTCTGATTGAGGTTATTAAAGATTTTACTTTTCTATTTTTTATTAATTTGGCCAATGGTTTATGAATTTTATTTCACTTTTTGATGAACCAACTTTTTTTTCATTAATTTTCTGAATGATTCTTTTATTTTCAATTTCATTAATTTATGATTTAATTTTAGTTATTTATTTTCTTCTACTAGGTTTGGGGTTTGATTGCTCTTCCTTTTCTATTTAAGATAATTCATTAGATTGTTGATGTGCTTTTTCAGTTTTCCAGATGTAGGCATCTAATGTAATAAATTTCCCTCTTATACTGCTTTTGCAGTTTCCCAGAGGTTTTGGTAGCTTCTGTCTTTATTGTTATGTTCAAGAAAGTTAATGATTTCCTCTTTTATCTCTTCCTTGATTCAACTGTCATTCAGCACAAGGTTGGTTATTCCATGCCTCTGTGTGGGGCTGAAAGTTTTTGTTGGAGTTGAGTTCCACCTTTAATGCCTTGTGGTCTGAAAAGATACAAGATATAATTTCAATTATTTTGATTGTTTGAGGTTTGATTTGTGTCCTGGGATATGACCTACTTCGGAGAGTGTTACACGGGCCAACAAGAACAACATTTATTCTTTAGCTTTAGAATGGAGGGTTCTGCATATGTCTATTAAGCACAGTTGTTTTGGAGTCACATTTCAGTCCCTTGTATCTTTATTTAGTTTCTATTTAGAAGATCTCTCCAACTCTCCAAGAGGAGTGTTAAAGTTCCCTGCTATTATGGTGTTATAGGATATTATATTGCTCGATTCATTAACATCTGTTTCGAAAATCTGGGAGCATTTTTGAGTGCATAATTATTTAGAACTGAAATGTCTTCTTGTTGTATTGTTTCCTTGACCAATATGAAGTGTCTGTATTTGCCTTGACTTTAGTTGATATAAATCCATTTGTACCTGAAAATATGATTGCAACACCTCTTTTTTTTTCTGATTTCCATTTGCCTGAAAAATTGTCTTCCATACCTGAATCCTGAATTTTACTTTGTTCTTTGAGGCTAGGTATCTTTCAGGCAGCTTGTGCTTCTTTATTCAATTAGCCAGCCTATGCCTAGTCAGCTGGTAATTCAAGCCATTAACATTTACTGAGAGAATTGATAAATATGGTGGAGTTCTATTCATCTTACTTTGTGAAAGTCCATTGCTTAGTTTTATCTTTTGCATCATGGTGGAAGCCAGGTTTTGTCCTTTAGCTTATGTGTATTTAGTTTGCTGTTGGTCCATTGCAATGGTCAGTGTGTAGGTTAGAGCTAAATATTTCCTGTAGAGCTGGTCTTATTGTGGCAAACTTCCTCAATGTTTACATATCAGTGAAAGATTTGATTTGTCCCTCAATTTTAAATCTTGGCAGGATATAGAGGTCTGGGCTGAAAATGTTTGCTTTAAGTAGGTTAAAGGTAGTTGACCATTTTCTTCTGACTTGAAAAGTTTCATTTGAAAAGTCCGTAGTCACCCTGAGGGATTTTCCACTGTAGGTCATTTTGTACTTATTCCTGGAAACTTGCAGAATCTTGTCTTTTGTCTTGACTTTGGAAGAGTTCATGACATGGGGTTTTGGTGAATTTCTATTTAAGTTAAGATGATCTGGTGTTTGATATCCCTCTGAAAGGGGTGTGTCAGAATCATTGGTGATACTTGGGAAATTTTCATTTATGATATCCTCTAGTAGGTCTTCCATTCCTCTGGAGCATTCTTCTCCATTAGGGATATCTACAATACTTATGTTTGAATGCCTCATGAAGTCCCAGAATTCTCTCAATAAATGTCATGCTTTCTCTCTCTCTCTCTTATCTCATTAACTGCCTGTGTTATCTGTAGAGCTTTATCCTCTACCTCTGAGATTCTTTTGTTTGCATAGTCTAATCTGTTATTGATACTTTCTACTGCATCTTTAGTTTGCCTGATTGCTTCAATATTCTTTCTATATTCTTCATATTGTTCATCTCTTATTTCTGTTTTTGGATTTACTTTTCATTATTTTCCACTTTCTCAGCAATTTCCATCATTGTTTTTACCATCCGTATTTTAAATTATCTTTCTGTCAGATGTAACATTCATTTATGGGTGGTATCCTCTGCTGTAGCTACCTCTTGATCCCTTGGTTCTGTTCTGGTTTTCCATATTACCAGGATTTTTTCTGTTGTTTCTTCCTCATGAGTGTTTTCTTTTTATCTATTTCCATGCCTTACTTTTTCCTTTCATTTCCTCCTACTCTTTAAGTTACTGTGCCTCTGACCTAAGGTGCTAAAGTGTCCTTTTGGTATAGGACTAAAAGGATGAGAAGAGTGAAGACCAAGAAGGGATACATATACAAAAAGAGAAAAGATAAATGAAAAGGGGGGAGTAAAAGGAAAGATGTGTGTCCCTCAAGTTCAGGATCTCTTTGCCAGCCTCAGCAGACACAAGACCCACATGCACCAAATAGAGAAGAAAAACAAAAATGCTATAAATCCAAGTGAAATAAACAATTTAAAAAACTTTAAGGGATAAAGTTTGGGGCAAAAAGAATAATAGGGCAGAGAAACTAGTAAAAATGAAGTCCTTATTATTAAAGAAAGAATCAATAACAAATAATAATTACACAACAAAAAAGAAGAAAAAATATCTAGTGGGAAAAATGTTGAAAAGAAAATTTTAAAAGAAAAAAAAAACCCAAAGGAGGGTATATACATATATGTGTGTGTGTGTGTGTGTGTGTGCGCACGCGCGTGCGTGCATGCGCACGCGCATGCACAATTTATATACTGCCTGGCCAACAGGTTATCTTCTGGGGTATGAGATGCTAATCCCAATGCTAATGCTAATCTTATATTACTGTGTAAGATGTACACTGCAAGTCTCTGTCTTGCCGAGGAATTCTGGTTCTATCTTCCTGACTTCTTTGTCCCCAGTCCCCACAGGGTTGGGAGTTTGAAGTTCTTCTTAATCCACTTAATTGACACACCTCAACGTTTCCAAGTTGTTTCCCATGGCCAAACCATGACTTTCTCAGGAAAGCATGTGTTGCTAAAATCTCCCCAGGAGTGCTGCCCCACTTATCATGTGCTATAGGACCAGCCTCACACTAGGATCCTAAGAGACAAGCCTGCAAGGCAGCTTTCCACAATGGCTGTGCCTGGCCTACAGCCAAACAAGGAAAGTTTCACTCCATCTGATGGTGCAGTTCCAGCCCTTGGGTACTGTTAAAAATCACTTGCCCACTCACCCAAGCTCTCATGAGGTAACTCAAACAAGTGGTCATGTGCAAAAAATGAAAACCCATAGACAGGCCTTCTGTGTCTGAAAATTGTCACTTCCACCTCCACTGCCATGGCCACACCAGCTAGCCTCTGCCCAAATGCAAGTACTTGCCATTTCTTCACTGCTTCTATATTTGTCTTGGCATCTTGAAGTGTCCTGCTGTCTTCTTGTGCCCCTAAAAGGATGTTTCTGGACAGAGCCCACAAGCCAGAGTTGCCTGGAGAATTTTGTCCTTAATCTCACCATGCAGACCTGTAAAGAAGCTGTCTCTAGTCTACCATCTTGCTCCACCACCCCACACTGTTCCTGCCTTTGAAGGTGTAGGCAGGTGACCATAAGCAAAGACATATAAGAAGCCTCTAGAATCTAGAAAAGGTGAGGAAGTGGATACTTTCCTAGAGCCTCAAGAAAGAAGCAGCCTTGTTGATACTTGGGTTTTATCCCAGTGAAATGCATGTCATACTTCTGACCTGCAGAAATATAGGATAATAAATTCATGTTGTTTTAAGTCACTACATTTGTTAGAGCAGCTATAAAAAACTATTAGCATTCTAAACTATAGAAACAACCAATGGGGAGTGTAGAGGAAGTAATATGGCTGTCTAGAGGCAGCTTTCAACATTTTTCTCCTGTCCAAAGTGAGAGAAAACAGACAGAATCGACTCAATGAAACCGAAGATGGGGAACTGAGCTATAAAAGCAGATAGTTAAGGGCAAATCATCTCTGCTGAAAACAGAGAAGAAAACAAATTCCAGATACAAAGCCCATCGCCAAGAGACTGAGACACCCCTCCCCCAAGTGGGAGGCTTGCTGTGTGCTCTCTGCAAGTGAGCAGGGGGGAAAAAAGACCACTTTCTTTACCTCACAGGCTTGTGGGTATAGGCATCATCTTGCCAGGCATAAAGTTGAACAAACATTGTCCTTGTAATTCTGAACTCCCAGTACACCTTTCTTCCCTTTCCTGGTGGTATAAAGGCCTGCCCCCTGCAGAGCTCAGTGTTTGGCAATTCCTTTAAAAGGCAGAGCATTGTGTGGGCTGCTGCACACCAGCACATAAAGTTACTTGAGTGGATGTTGGGGGAAGCAGGGAGAGGGGGACATGTGTGAGAGAGAGATACATGCAATGCTGCAATGGTGCATGGCAGGCAGAGATGTGATGCCTCAGCTCAGACTGTGGTGGTGCACTTTAATGATTCTTTTGCTCACTAGAGTGAACAAGGCCCCAGTCCCTTGGGGTTAATGGTGGCAATGTGCAGCAGGGGCAGGATGTGCTTACTGTGTTGGAGAGAGAAATGTGCCATGAGAGTGTGTGGCAGGCAGAGGCACTGATGCCTGTGGTAAGAATTTTGGCCCTGCACTTTCCTGATTTGGTTGCTTACCAGAGGGAACCAGGCTCCAATCCCTTGGGGTTGGTCATGGCAGTGTGCTGTTAGGGATGAGGCGCTGACTCTCCTCTGTCTGTAGCAGGCTCAACTCTTTGACTCCATTGCTCACTGTATGGAACCAGGCTCCAGCCCCTTGGGGTTGTCACCAATGGTGTATGGTGGGGGATAAAGGCATTGATGCCCCTGGACTTACTCTTTGGTGGGGTACACCTTCCTAAGTCCATTGATCTCCAAAGGGAATCTGATTCTAATCCCTAGGATTTCCAGGACAGATCTGCTTATGGATCCCTACTATTGGGTCACTGGAGACCCTTAAAACTCTCCTTGCTGAGCAGTGATTTTACTTCCTGGTATGATCAGATTAGAACTCTTGACATGAGGGGGGAATGGGAGGAAGGAGGGGGTTTGGAGGGATCACTTCTGAGGTGTACAGGTGAATCTTTCTAAGAGTAGAATGTGAAGGTTTTAAAGCAATAACTAAGAAAATGACATGAAGGCTGTGTTGACCAGTTTGATGGAAGTATTTCAGACTGCATGTGAAAACCCCACACTGTACCCCAGAAGTGCATTAATGTACATAGTTAACATTCAATAAAAAAAAAA
>CAUYTI010064245.1:0-24859 GCA_963575145.1 Galago senegalensis
TGAGACACTGTCCCCGGGGGGGGGGGGTGGGGGGGGTGGGGGCAGTGACACAGTTGTAAATCACTTCAACTTCCAAATTCTAGGCTCAAGTGATCCTCCTGCTTCAGCTTTTAGAGGAGCTGGTACTATAGGCCCATACCACCAATCCTATTTAAAATATTTAGAGTTTTTGTAGATACAGGGGTCTTGCCATCTTGTTCAGGTTGGTCTCGAAGCCCTGTCTTCAAGTAATCAATCTACTTTAGCCTTTCAAAGTGCTGAGATTACAGGTCTGAGCCACCACAGGTCTGACCTGGGGCCTGATTTTCATTTTAGCACAGAAAAAAATATACACTTACATATAATAATTGCTAGCTATTATTAGCTACTTACTAAGTGTCTATCACTATTGTAAGTATTTTTACATGAACTATCTCAATCATTCAAACAACTCTGAGAAAGGATCACTGTTATCATCATCATCTTTGTACAGATGAGGAACTAACACCAGATAGTCTGAATTATCCAGTTGAACCATTTTGACAACTCAGCCCTGGACTGTATTCCTGTTGTTATACATGTATGTGTGCTTTAATTACTTAAGTAATTAATTATGTTGTGTTAAAAATACTTTGTGAGTCTGCTGTGTGCTCAGAGCAGCCTTGGGCATTAGGGAGTCAGCAGCAAAAAAAGAGAAATTCCCTGTGCTTGTGGATCTTACAGCCTTGAGAATGGGATGGGGAAGCAAACAAAAAATAAATTTATTTAATGCTAAGTATAATGAAGAAGTGTGAGTAGGGAAAGTTAACAAAGGGGATAGAAGGATACCATTTTATATTTGTTGGTCAGAGAAAACCTCCCATATGTGATGACATTTTAATTAATCCTCTTAACCCCAAACCCAACAAATGTGGTCTTTCAGTTACTACGTGACAAGTATTACACCCAGCTGTGACATCAAATGTATAAAAAGGTCTATTTACCTTTCTTCTCTTTTTCCTTTCTCTCTCAGTCTTTTTCCTCTTACATTCTACCATGGGTTTGTATTTGGTCTCTAAACTCTTTCCCTCCCCTTTATAGTAGCAATTTGTTTCTTCTATTCCTTTTCTGAGTCCTCAATTTCTCTCACCTTTCTTCTCATGCTCTTCTTTCTTTTTCTAAAAAGTAGCATAATGTGGCTGTAATATTTATAAAATATTGTTTTGTATTTATGAAGTATAGCTGAACATAGTCAAATTTATTTATTCTTTTATTTATTTTTGAGACAGAGTCTCAAGTTGTGTGCCCTGGGTAGAGTGCTGTAGCGTCATAGCTTACAGCAACCTCCAACGCCTCAGCTAAACGATTCTCTTGCCTCAGCCTCCCAAGTAGCTGGAATTACAGGCACCCGCCACAACGCCAAGCGATTTTTCGGTTGTAGTTGTCATTGTTTGGCAGGCCTGGGCTGGATTTGAACTTGCCAGCTCTGGTGTATGTGGCTGGTGCCCTAGCTGCTGAGCTACAGGCGCCAAGCCAGAACATGGTCAAATTTAAACAAAATAATATTGATATTACTATTTTTGCCTTAATATAATCAGTTTGGTGAGTCCAAGTCCATTCACTTGCCTTAAGATTTCTAAAGCATGAATTTTTTTTTTTTAATAGAAAGGAAAATAAAAGCAATTAGTTAAAAGTCTCCATCCTTGACTGAGGTTCTAGCAGGTCCAGGGTTACCTTAGCTCTCTGCATCTGTCTCCAGTGCCCAAGCCAATGCCTAGCCCATAAACATTCCATGATTACCTCTTAAATAAGCTGATTTACAAATAAATACTGAGCAATAGCCATGTTACAATTTACTAGGGAATTTTGACCCACTTCAAGAACCTCCCTATAATCCTTTATGATTGAATTCTTCTCAGTTTCTGCCCCTTTTTTCCTCCCTCTACTAACTCTTAATCTCGTAATACTTTATGCATTGTATTTTTTACTATTACTCAGTTATTAGTCTCAAATTTTATACATTCAATTATTAACATAGCTTTAATTTCTTGTCCAAGTTTAAATTTCATGAATTTGTTTTTCCATATTATTGTTTCATATTTTCACAATCTACAGTATTTTCTGAGATTATAATTTTTTTTTTTTTTTTTGCAGTTTTTTGGCAGGGACTGGGTTTGAACCCGCCACCTCCGGCATATGGGGCCAGAGCCCTACTCCTTTGAGCCACAGGTGCCACCCTATAATTTTTATTGTAAGCATTTTCTGCTTAAGTTTGTTTTTTGCTTCAAAAGGTCAAACATATTTGTTGGACATTCTAACAATAATCATGCATCAAATAATTGATTTACAAATTGCTAAATTACTTTAGAATTTCCCAGATGAATTAACTCAATACATTCAATTTTTTTCAGTACATGCTACGTCCTGGGCTAATGTTTTATATAAACTATAGAGACACTATGTTGTCCTTTGCAATGTTGGGGAAAAGTCTATCAAGGAATCACTTGAGGATTTTATTGGCCTTTGTCTCTTGAAATAGTAGTCAATTGCAGTCTAACTTGTTGGAATTTTTAAAGGTTTATTATTTAAACAAATCCAAGTGATTTAATGGACAATTTCTACCTACTCTTTAATGCACAAATACTTTTACATTGAAGTATTTCAACCATTAAAAAAATGATGCAGTTGTTTTAAAATATGTTCATGAAATCTTTTATTATCCTTAACTGAAAGAGTGGACTCTACTTTTCCTTCTGAGTATGTGCCAGATTTAAGAGACTTGCTTATAGTTAAGAGAATGCGGCACAATTGTGTGTCTTTCAAAGCTTGTTCACAAATAGCACTGTGACTTATTCCTCCCACTCTCTCCATCTCTTTTTTCTCTTTCTAAGGGATGATAGTTGGTATGATTTGAAGATGGTTAGTGGGCCCTTTGGAGAGGTCTAAGTGGCAAGTTCTCAGCCAATGGCCAGCTCAACTGTGACAAATCCCAGTATGCCATCTTAGATGGGAATCCTGAAGCTATAGTCAAGGATTTGGATGACTGAGCCTATGCTTACATCTTGACTTCAACCTTAAGAAAGGCCCTGAACAATATCCACCCCTATCCAGAAGCTAAGTCACTTCTGGATTCCTGGCCCATAGAAATTAAGTGAGATATTGAATATTCATTAATGTAGGCTTTTCAGTTTGGGGATAATTTCTTACAAAGTGATAGATAATAGAGCACTCCACAATTAATTACATAAGGCTACATAATCCTAACTATGAAATCTTAACTATGAAAGGTAAACCCAAAAGGGAAAATCATAGAATGCTATTATATGAAAAGAAATGGGAAAAAATTCTTGGATTTCATCAGATGCCAAAAAGTGATTGCATAAATTTCATAAGTAATTTCTAATAATAATTCTCAAAACATGATCAGAAAGAAACTATCTTAATACAACGTAGACTTACGCCTATGTGTGCTTGTGCGCATACACACACACACAAACACCCAAACATAATTTTGACCATGAATTATCAAAGCCATTTCTATGGCAAGAAGGAAAAGACAATGCCTGTTAGTATGTCTATTATGGCATATTGATTGTTTGTGACTGTACTAAGACAGTAAGATGATAAAAGTGACAAGTAAATAGTTATTGGAAAGTATCCAATATTTTTATTTGGTAATAATAGTATATGTTATCAAAATCAAGACAGTGTATTAAATATTGATTAATAGATTTGATACTAGGTTAAAAATAGATGTGAATAATTAATTGCTCAACTATCCTCCCACATGAAGAATTTCAAACAGTGCCTTAGTCTGATACCATGTGTCAATATTACATTTGTAGTAACAAGAAATAAAGCTTAATTCAGTCATACAGTGACCCCACTTTTTGTTGTATTATTTTAATTTCGTTCCATTATCTTATGTACTATTTAAATTATTAATTAAATGAATGCATCAATTCTAGAAAATTCTCAGCCATCATCTTTTATGTATCACATTGGCATCATCCTCTATTATTGTACTATGAATAATCCATGTCAGATCATTTTACTAATTTCAAATCTCTTAAAACTTATTGCTACATTTTTCTTTCTGCATTTTGGACATGTCTTTAAGATCTGGTTACACAGTTCATTAAAGTTCTCCTAGGTCAAATTAGTTGTTAATCCCATTCAACAAGCTTTTAATTCTGTGATATAATTAACTACATTTTTGCTTATTTTCTAAAATTTTTATTAGATATTTTACTTAAATCTGTGTGACCACTTTTTGTATTTCCTTAGTACCTCAACATGTTTTATTAACTGTTGTTTTTTTTATGTCTCTAAAGTTAGTATTTAAAAAGCTGTATCTTTCTCTCTTTTAAAATACTTAATTTCCCCCCATTGTTTGTTGCTCTTATTGTTCTTGATTGTACTTCCTTGTTTCATGATGTTAATTTTGAATGCAAAGCTGCTCATTGGTTATCTGGGGGCATTTTTGGAGGCCTAAAATAAAGCTTGTTCCTCTAAAGATTTTTCTATTTGCTTCTACCAGGAATTCAGTGGCACAAAACCAGTCTGGGATATCCCTAAATTCTTAGGTTGAGTGTTTTGAATCCCTGATGTATTGACTGATGTACTGAATGCTGAGAAGTAAGCATCAAGGTTGGCTTGTAATTTAAACCTTGGTGGCAGAATCTATCTGGCTAAACACACAGGTTCAGAGCTGACTTTTTTCCTGCTATCATTCTGTGGACAGTGAGTGTTTTTATTTCTAGCTCATCCCTCTTTCCTGAGGAAGGTAGTTTTTGGTCTGTTGTCTCAGCTTTACCTGAAAAGATTTATCAGGCTGCACACTCTGGTCAGTTTACATACAACACTCTAACACCAAAGCGAAGGTTTGGGTAAAAGCTAGTGCTTCTCGTGTCACCGGGGCCAAGTTCCCACATTCCTTATTCTTCTTGTTCTCTTCATTACCATTAAGAATTTTAAAAAAATACCATGCAGGCTTTTTAGTTGTCCTTCTAGGTACCATGGTTGCCATATAAAAACTCTATCCCACAATCAATAAAGACCTGTTTGTGAGGCCTGAGCACACAAAGATTTGCAAGCTCACTCCTCCATCAATTATTACCCACCACCTAAATTCTGTTTCTTAGCAAGCACCTCACTCCAAGCCTAGCCTTTCACCTCACAACCTTATCTGAAGCTTTTGACTTTTTAAATTCTGGCCACTCCCTCCCAACTCTCTCCAGTCTCCTCCTAGATGTCTTTTCTCCCGATTGTCATCTATTCCCCCACAGAGAAAACAGTTTATACTATCATCCAATTTTGTACAGCAGAAGCCACATTGTATCAGAAGCGGTTTTCCTCTCCTTTTTACCTTCTTTTGTCCTTGGTACTCAGGGGCAAAGAAATGAATCACAATGCAAAGGGAACCTCAGTCTTCAGGTGATCCCTATCAGCAGATTGGACTTTTCTGATTACCCAGAGTATTTTTTAAACTGAATGCTTCTAAAACAAGACTATGAATTAGAAAACTTTCTGAGACTGTTGAGAATTTGAAGGTATCTCAAAGACTTGTTTTTTTCCTCGCTCCCATTAAGCCTAATCAAAGCCTCCGACACCAAGTGGCCCAAATGCAAAGCGAGCAAACCAGAAACCTTAGTAATACTTTTGTGAAAACTCAATCTACCTCCACTTTTTTGCCTACAGTATTACTATTTTAAAAGTTTGGAAAAAAAAACTTGTGCTCACGGTTAGTAGTCATTGACCTTGGATCAACATCACGACCAATTTGGAGACCTATACACAAAAAGAGCTATACATTTTAAAAGACCATTTTCAAATTATACTACCATCTAGTTGCGTGATACTAAACGAGATGATTCCGTAACACTTACACAAGACTTAACTCAGTTTCTGGTAGCAATTGTTATTTCCCGTTAATAATTTATACGTTATTTACCACACAATGTCAACATGTTAAAGATTCCTAACAGTTTTAATTAAAATCGGGTGTTGAGAACTCCAAGAATCTCTTAAATGAAAAAATTACAACTCATTTTGTTGAAAACTTACGTGGCTCTTAAAAGAGCCTTTGGGGTTGGTGTAAAGACGCTTACTTGGCAGGTTTACTTGGAGCTGGTGTACTTGGTGACAGCCTTAGTGCCCTCAGATACCGCGTGCTTGGCCAGCTCCCCGGGCAACAACAGACGCACGGCAGTCTGGATCTCTCTGGAGGTGATGGTGGAGCGCTTGTTGTAATGCGCCAGGCGAGAAGCCTCACCCGCAATGCGCTCGAAGATATCGTTGACGAAGGAATTCATGATGCCCATTGCCTTAGAGGAGATACCGGTGTCGGGATGAACTTGCTTCAGCACCTTGTACACGTACACAGAATAACTCTCCTTTCGGCTGCGCTTGCGCTTCTTCCCGTCCTTCTTTTGCGCTTTAGTCACTGCCTTCTTAGAGCCCTTCTTTGGGGCAGGAGCCGATTTAGTAGGTTCTGGCATCCTAACGCTAAAAAGAATGCAGCTGCAAACACCTGGGAAAATAATTCGCCCCCCAGCAAGGCCACGTTCATTTATAGACGCGGTATTCAAATGAGGTTAATGAGATTTCGTTTGTGATTGGATGAACTTTAGCGTGTCGTCACAAAAGCCAACATAAACGACACTTAAACGTCTATCTTTTCATTGGCCCTTTGATTACTTTACTTTAACCCAATCAGAAAGCTCAGTCTAGACTACCCGAAGCTACTATAAATAGGTCTCTCCTAGGAGACTCGTCTATTTCAAAGAGCTTTTGGCTAGCCTGCAGAATCTTGTGTAGTCAGTACTGTATTCCCAGACACGTCCACAGGTGGAATATCCTACTGAGTGGTAGATAGCCTTCATATCTAACTCTAGACTCTTTCGGTGCTTTCACCAACAGTCTTACCAGCTCTGGGTGGCTATTTCCCATTTGGGCTATTTCCCATTTTTGCCTATTTTAATAGGACAGGATATTCTCCCACCCCGACCTGGGAATTCGGTTATGTGCTAAAAGCCAAGGGAGTGGCCACATGGTAGGGAAACTTTGTTCAAACTATAATCCAGGGGAAGAAAAAAAATCGGTGCACGGCATCCTAGCAAGAAGTAGGTGGACACACTTTCCCACCCATAGCTTAGAGAATGCGAGCTCCCCAAATTTAACAAGTCTGGAAAACCCACCGGAACTGTCTCACCCGGAGGCCCGCCCCTCCGTAGTGGCATTTTTCCAGCCACGCCCCCTAACCCCCTGAGAAAGTGTTAACAGCTCTTCTACGGAGATAGTTGGGTGGCTCTGAAAAGAGCCTTTGGGTTGTGTTGAGCGTCTAAGCAGTTGGCCAAAGGTCTTATTTCTTCTTAGCTGCCGCCTTCTTTGGCTTTGCTGCCTTGGGCTTGGCGGTCTTTGGTTTAGCCGCCTTAGGTTTCACTGCTTTGGCCTTCGCTGGGCTCTTAGGCGCCTTCTTCGGCTTGGCTGCTTTCGCCTTTTTAGGGCTTTTCGCTTTTTTGGCTCCTGCAGCTGCAGCCGGCTTCTTCGCCTTCTTTGGGGTCTTCTTGGCGCTCTTCTTAGGGGTGGCTGCCCCTGTCGCCTTCTTAGGCTTCTTTGCCGCTCCTGCAGGCTTCTTGGCCTTGGTTGTAGTTGCTTTTTTAGTTCTAGGCTTGGCTTCCCCGGAGGCCGCCTTCTTGTTGAGTTTGAAGGAACCCGAGGCGCCTGTGCCCTTGGTCTGCACCAGGGTGCCCTTGCTCACCAAGCTCTTAAGACCAAGCTTGATGCGGCTGTTGTTCTTCTCCACGTCATAGCCGGAGGCCGCCAGCGCCTTCTTGAGCGCAGCCAAAGACACACCGCTACGCTCCTTGGAGGCGGCAACAGCCTTGGTGATGAGCTCAGACACCGGGGGTCCGGATGCTTTGCGTTTCGCCGCACCTGCAGACTTGCGGGCCTTTTTTTTCACGGGTGTCTTCTCGGCAGGGGCCGGAGCGGCGGGCGCAGCGGGCGCAGTCTCAGACATATTGAAGGCGGGCGTGAAGGAGAGCAATTAGAGCCGGAAGCAGAGGCACTGGCCGGGACTCGGGCCGCGGCGCTGCGCCCGCCCGTTTATATAGGGCGGAGCTGCGCCGTGATTGGTGCGCTGTCCAGCCCGCCTCGCTGGCAGCCACAGAGTGTCCTCTCGGATCCCGAGTTGTGTTTGTTACACCTCAAAAAAAGCCAAAAATTTCAAAATTCTGTACACTAAACTACCCATTTTTTCTCAGATAAAGGTCCCTGAAGCCTCAGGGTTCACGCAGAACTCAAATTATGATGAAAGCACAAAACCTTGTGCCAGAAACTAGCAATATTTCCTGCCGTGCTCGACAAATTTCAACTCAGAGAAACAAAACTTTCTATTTTCTTCGTAAATTATAAACCGATCTTTAACTGTGGAGTTTTCTGACCTCTCAAATATGATTCTCCAAGTGCTTAGCTTCTTATATGTCCAAAAAACATGTCACTGGCACTAAGATTTTTATTACAAATCTGCACTTAAGTGAGGGAAGTAACACAGGCTCCTCAGAGAGTCCTGCCTATTGAGCCGAGGGCATTTGAGTTCATCAAACTGGTTTAGTTTAATGCTAAACAAATTATTGCCTATTTGGGGTTAAATTTTGGGCCCCTGGGACATCAATCTATCCAGGTATGGCTTTATTTATGCCCACTACACCTAAGTTTTTAAATAATTCCATTGGATAATTCTTTCCCTTTCTACTCCCAAGGGTTGGGGGCGGGGCGGTTGCTTCTCTCTTCCTCTGGACAACTGCTCCAAGGGGTTGAAATACTTTGATTTCAGGGTATTTGGGTGGGAAGGGGAGTCCAAAACATACTCAGGAAACAGAAATGTAAACGGATTAATTTTCAAATTTGATGTCAATAAAGTCATTGGAAGTGGAGGTGCGGTTTACTTTAAAGAATATATTTGCAGCCTTGCTGAGTGCTTCTGGTATATGCTTCAGAACCAAATTATAATATACTAGTTAGAGCTGAAACTCAAACAATGATCATAAGGGAAAATAAATAAGAGTTTTAAATTTAACATATCTATTCCCATTATTAGGGGGAACACAGACCTCGTTACTAGTGAATAGCTGATGGATGACTATTCCACTCACCATACGTGATTTTAAGCTCCAAGAAGATTATGGCTCAATGTTTCCCAGAGCTCCATAAAAAGGAAAATAAGTGATATGAAGGGATTAAATAAATAAAAAGTTTAAATTTCCATCTTGAGCAGAGGTTTGTTCAAACTAAGTCATTGCCCTCTAAAGACATGTTTTGAACGATGTCGGAAAGAATGGGTTTGCTAGGGAAGAGTATAAACTGGCAATCAAATATCAATAAAAAAATTATTTCTGAAAAGCAATCTGGCTGGAACTGCCAGATTTTAAAACTCCCAGCCATCTTCTAAGGAGACAAAAATACAATTTTGCCCAAGGCTAAAAGGTAATTTTATGCTTCTGTGGATGTGGCTAATAGTAACATGGTATTTATATATCACTTTAAAATTTAGTTCCATTTCCTCAAATCTTCTCCACAGAAACAGACCCTACTACTAACGTGAAAAGAATGCAAAAGTTTGATACAACATGAACGTGTTTCAAAATGGTGCTGTTTAAATTAATGCTGAATTTGATATAAAAGTGATGTAATCACTTCTTTTAAGCCAGGATGTTTAAACATGTTCAATTTAACTTGTGCGCACTAGTACAAAATATGTATACCTTTGATAATTATTTAGACAAAAAAAGTGGGTAAATTTCCAAAACAGACTAGGGAATTTGTATGTGGGTATTTGATTCCAAAATGGTAGAAATATACCCATTTTTAAATGACAACCAAAACTATTCCTTTAAATGGCTGAAGTTTGCCTTCAAATGCGTCCCTCACTTTGTCCTATGTAATCTTCACTTCTTGGAAAGACTTAAATTCTCCAGATTCTAGGATCTTTCAAATTACCTCTGCTTACTCCCTGTGATGCTGTGTGTTTTCTGATAAATAAAATAATTTGACTTACAAGGCCACTGTTAAATCAAGCATTTGATATTTCTTTGTGATGAAATAGGAAGACTATCAAAAGGTTTTACTTTCTTAATGATTTGTCAGTAGTTGGCTATATCAACACTATGTGGGTATACATGCATGTTCATGTGTGTGTGTTTTAAATATAGGTTTCAAGGCCTTGTTTCAGATAATTTTGATATAAGAACTCCCCACTAGGTCCTTAAAATATGAATATTTACAAAATGATTGTGGCACTCTCATACCCTATCAAGTTGGGAACCTGCTGCCTCTCACTAAAGCAGGGAAAAAGTGTTTCTTTTTTTTTTTTTTTTGACAGAGCCTCAAGCTGTCCCCCTGGGTAGAGTGCAGTGGCATCACAGCTCACAGCAACCTCCAACTCCTGGGCTCAAGCGAGTCTCCTGCCTCAGGCTCCCAAGTAGCTGGGACCACAGGTGCCCGCCACAATGCCTGGCTATTTTTTTTGGTCGCAGCCATCATTGTTGTTTGGTAGGCCCAGGCTGGATTCAAACCCACCACCTTTGGTGTATGTGACTGGCACCTTAGCCACTTGAGCCACAGGCACCACGCCAGGAAAAAGTATTTCTTGACATACAAGTGCTCTCATGGATTTCTGGGCTTGCCTGTGAGATCTTAGAAAGATGTTCATGCTAATTATGTCCACATGTTGAGAGGATGAGGGCATGAGGGCAGCTGACTTCATTGAATTCACACTTGCCTGGACACTGTAGTGGGCTCAAGACAGAAAAAGGAGAGTAAAGTTAATAATCCAATGATTATTTTCCATCCACAAAGAGCGGACTGAACTTTGGCTAACTGTAGACTATTTGAATCTTCTATTACAGAATCTCTACTCTGTATCTCATTTTTAACATTCTGCTTAATAATTATCTCTTCCATCTGTTGGCTACCGCATGCTTCCTACATTCTTAGTCAATGCAACAACCCTATTATAGACAGCATCTTTATTTACAATAGAGGAAAAATGTGCAAAGGTTAAAGAACCCTCCTTAGAATACTGCTGGTAAGAGGTACATTCCAGAGTCCAGTTCACATAGGTCTGACTTCAAAGCATATCCTCTTAATAACCACCGTTTTCCAGAGTGCAGGTCTGAACAAGCATTAAAAATTGTGAAATGAAGTTAGTTGAGCAAGGATAAAATATTTCTTTTTTAATAAAATAGAATAGAAAATATTAGAGTTCATTACATGTAGTTTTAGTTATATTCACAACTCTTTGTGGGCTAAGTCCCTGTGTAAAAGACATTTCTTACCATGTAGTCTCAAATGTCCAGAGTAGGTAGTATGTCTTCCTCATGCAATTTCTTGAGTTTTTGTAGTCAAGAAATATTCTCAGATTGCTTTGTTATTCATTAATAAGCTAAAAAGGTAATTTCTCATCATTAATTTTTAAGCCTCTAAGGAACCCTAAGTGATAGAAAATGGGGGAAAGTCTGATTATTTTTATTTTGGGCATAACAACAACTGCATTAAGTGAAACAACACGATTTATGGAAAAGCTGAAAGAAAAGGCAAAATTGTGCTTGCTTCCTTTTACTCTCTAGTTCTAGGTTCCAAACACTGTAATCCGGACTTTGCTACTTTAATATGATGTTATCATGATTGCTTTATTAAATATACGGTTTGGGGAAAAGGTGCTTTATACTAGACAAGAGGACTGTAGACTCACAGGCATAAATTTTTTTTTGAGTCAGCAATTAAAACTGCTGGTTACCTGTCCAGAGTTATCTATTGGGATATTGAAAATAATCTTTGTGTCTATATGTAAGAGATTGGTTGAATAAATTAGGGCACATTCACCCAGTGGAGTAATATGTAGCTAAAGAAATGACTGAGTAAAATCTCTATGAAAAAATATAGTGTGAATTCCAGGATATACCTCTAAGTAATAAATCAAAAGAATACTCAATACCATGAATATACTAGAACAAAAGAATATTCATACCATGATACCCTTATGTCAGAAGTAAGAGCATATTAGAAAACAGACAATTTTCTCTTCATTTATAACCAAAGAAATATAAGAAAGATAAACCAAAAACTAGAACTATTGGTTCTTTATGGAAAGTAGGTGAGAATAAAAAAGGGTGGGAAGAAGGAGGAAAAGGAAGAGGATAGCAGGAGCAAGAAGGGAGTGACTCTTTTTAGTATAACCTTTTGTGTAATTTTGATTCTTATAACTGTGGTAATGTTTTATATACAGCAAAAAAACTACTAAATAAACTAAATTAAAACCAATAGAAATGGAGAAATCAAAAATGGAATACATGCACTAACAAATGAACCAAATTGTATGAAATTAATAACATAATAACATTGAAAGGATTGAAAAAGATAACAGTTAAGTAACTGTGGAAAACAATACTGACTGTATACTGTAAGGCTAAAGACAAAAAGACTGTATATGTGTGTCTATATATATTCACCCCATAGTCTAGATAGTACAGTGTATATACAGTGTACACACATACAACCACATATGTCTCCATTTTTTGTATAATGTGTTTAGATACTTTCTTAACAGCACATATGGTAAAAGTGATATGTGTTATCAATTGTGACACTACTTTATGAGCACATTACAATTGAACAAATAGTCTCGATGCCTATAGCTCAACCAGCTAAGGCATCAGCCACGTACACCTAAGGTGGCGGGTTCGAATCCCCAGCCCGGACCCGCCAAACAACAATGACGGCTGCAACCAAAAAATAGCCAGGCATTGTGGCGGCCGCCTGTGGTCCCAGCTACTTGGGAGGTGGAGGCAGGAGACTCGCTTGAGCCCAGGAGTTGGAGGTTGCTGTGAGCTGTAATGCCACAGCACTCTACCCAGGGTGATAGCTTGAGGCTCTGTCTCAAAAAAAAAAAAAAATTATTTTTTTTTGTTATAGCATTTTTTTTTTAATTTTGCCTTATCCCCTCTCCTCCCTTTTCTTTGCCCCATAATCTGTAGTAAGGTAGACTTACTAGTTTTGGGTAGCTAGCAGTACAGAAGAACATTATCTAATAGTTTGGATAGCCAGTTGGGTACTTTATTTTTTAATACACTACCTACTTCACAGAACCAGTTGAGTACTTTAAATTGACCCTGGAATAATGGGGAAAAAAAGGATAGATAGGAAATTTGAAGAGAATGGGCCACAGCATGTGATAATGTGTTTATTACTACAGTAGAATCTCTGTACGTTGATCACTCAAGAGAGTCTAAGAAACTGGTCAATAAACAGAGGTGGTCTACATAAGGAACTTCATTGAGTATGTGTGGTACATGTCCAGTCTATAAAAATTACGTCAACTTAAAGGAGGTGGTCATTGTAGAGAGATGGTCAACTATGGAGGTTCTACTGTATTTCCCACTAAAAGGAATCAGGAATCCAGAATCCATGAAGACATGACTGATTCTAGCCTTGGAACTAAAATATTCAGAACATCTTACTAAGTCAGAAAGCAGGAAGCTATCAAAGATAACTGGGCCAGCACCTTAATTTGGGCATATAATAAAGAGTCATAAATATAGATTATATTGCATCCTCTGTGTTAAAAATCTGTAATTTTGTAATCCTAAAACGAATAATAATTACAAAACATCATGATGTTTTGAAAGATGATACAGTATAAACTTATTCTGAGGGCAATCGGAAGGTATTAAGCATTTATCTTTTAAAATATTCCTGGATAAGCTGGATATGGTGGCTTACTCCTGTAATCCTAGCACTCGGAGAGGCTGGGGCGAGTGGATTGCTTGAGCTTGTTAGTTTGAGACCAGCCTGAGCAAGAGCGAGACCCTGTCTCTACTAAAAATAGAAAAACCGAGGCAAGAGGATCACTTGAGCCCAAGAGTTTGAGGTTGCTGTGAACTATGATACCCTGGCACCCTACCCAGGGCAACAGACTCTGTCTCAAAAAAATTTTTTTTTCCTGGATAACCAAATATTTAATATAGAGAAGTTTTCCTTTTCCTTTTCTGTCGGTCTTTCCTTTTCTCTCTTTCTTGCCTGCCTTCCTTCCTTCCTTCCTTCCTTTTCTTTCCTTTCTTTGTCTTTTTTCTTTCTTGTCTTTTCTTGGAAATAAGTTGCCCAGAGCACTGTGGTTGTTCATAGGCATGACCCTGCTGCTGATTACCTTGGGAATTTTGACCAGTTTTATTTCCATTCCTTGGCCAATTTTTTCATCCTTAGGCAAACTGATGGTCCTCGGCTCCGGAGGTCACTAAGTGCCGAACTTAGATTGGACAGCTGATTGACATAGCACACTACAGTCCAGAACTCCTGGACTCAAGTGATCCTCCTGTCAGCCTCCCAAGTAGTTAGGACTATAGCTGCACTCTACCACGTCCAGCGAAGTTTATCTTTATATTTGTATTCTATCTAATTAATGAGGAAATGATAGAATTAGACTATCACTGTTTTGCAAACTGTGATAAAATATGAGATCTACACAAAGATCATGAAGAATTACTGAAGCTACTAGTTGAAAGACTGATAGGACCTGAATCCACAGATCATAAAAAAGGGACCATCCAGACATTATGTGTCTATTGATGGTGATGCAGATATATCAACTGTATCTGTAAGGATCATATTTGGATAGATTCTATTTCTGACTAGCTAATCATAAAAATAATCTTATGGAGCCAAAAGGAAAAATTTGAGCACTGTTAATTTCTCTGAGAATATGATAGTGATAATTGTGGTTATACTAATATTTACAGATAATTTATAACATCTGGAATTTAAAATCTGGGATATAGGCGGTTCCTTAACTTAATATTTAAGAAAACCCACAAATATTGTGTTTAATATGGATATGTTACAGAGGTAAGATGAAAATTTTGTCTTAATCTTTCAGAAAAACATGAGATTGGAAATAGATTTATATTTGTGGTTATTCATGGTCGTCTATACTTAGTGTGTTTTGTTTTGCAGGTATTCATGGTCCTTTGTGGTTAGGATTTTTGGTTTTTTCCCAACTTTTTAGTTTATTCATGTGGTTTATGTTTGGGCTAAATATATATATTTTTTAATAACAAGATTAAAATTACTTCTGAGACCCATTCTCTTTGATTTGACATTTGCTGTTACACTTGAGCAAGCTGTCTTGAGAAGTTTTTTCGTATTATTACTTAGTTGGGCTTCTTGATTGTGGATTATTTGTGGTAGGAACTGTTAAATTGTTGTGCACTTAGTGTTAAAAGCTCTAACTAGTTACTCTTTTATCTCCACCTTTACTTTGTCACCCAGGCTGGATTGCAGTGGTGTAGTCATAGATCATTGTAACCCCTGTATTCCTGGGCTCAGGTGATCTTCCCACCTGAGTAGCTGGACTACAGGCACATCCACTGTGTCTGGCTGATTAAAAAATAGGTTTTGTAGAGAGACAGGGTGTCAAAGTGTGGCCCAGGCTGGTCTTGAACTGGCCACAAGTGATCTTCTTGCCTCAGTCTCCCAAAAGTACTGGGATTACAGGTATGAGCTGCTGTGCTCAACCACTAGTTGCTCTTCATTGTTTGTTTTCTGGTTATACTATTCATTACTCATATTAACTTGGTTTACTGTTAAGGATAACCTGGGCTCGGCTTGGCACCTGTGGCTCAAGCGGCTAAGGCGCCAGCCACATACAGCTAAGGTGGCGGGTTCGAATCCCTAGCCTGCACCCGCCAAACAACAATGATGGCTGCAACCAAAAAATGGCCAGGCGTTGTGGCGGGTGCCTGTGGTCCCAGCTACTTGGGAGGCTGAGGCAGGAGACTCGCTTGAGCCCAGGAGTTGGAGGTTGCTGTGAGCATGATGACATGGCACTCTACCCAGGGGGACAGCTTGAGGCTCTGTCTCAAAAAAAAAGGATAACCTGGGCGTTCTGCCTTTAATAGATGAAGGACTTACAGAAAGACTTACACAGTTTTGTTTTTAATTTTTTTTTTCATGGCAACAACTCATTCTGTACCATGGAATGAAAGTTTCTGACCTAGTGCTGTTTTAGAAACCTATTGGGAGTACCAGCATATTTGTTTGCCTCAGTTTTTTTCTTTTGGCTAATAGTCATTGCTATTTTTTCCTAGAGACTTCTCCAGAGCTTTAGTCTCCAGTGTTTTTATCTGTTGTAACAGAAGAGAAATTTACCAGTAATACATTTCCTTCTCTGGGATAAAAGGTTTAAAGAAGAAAATAGTGAAATCTCTTACCCTCACATATAGGGAAAGAAGGCCTATCCTTTTTCTAAAGTTTTACAGCTTTTAAGCCATAGGATTATGTAAAAATTTTACTATATTAGCACTTTATTTATTGAGACAGTCTCACTTTGTTGCTCTTGGTAGAGTGCCATGGCGTCACAGCTCATAGCATCCTCTAACTCTTGGACTTAAGCGATTCTCTTGCCTTAGCCTCCCAAGTAGCTGGGACTACAGGCACCCACCACAATACCTGGCTATTTTTACAGGCAAAGTCTTGCTCTGGCTCAGGCTGGTCTGGAGCTCAGGCTACTCACCTTGGATTACAGGTGTGAGCCACTACACCTGGCCTCTATTAGCACTTTAAAGCGCTGACATGTGAAATTTCTTCCTCAAATTTAATTCTACATTTAACAAATATTTAAGTGCCTATTTTTGTAAGTATAGCAATACTTTAAAGAACATAAAAATTGGCTGGGCGCAGTGACTCACGCCTATAATTCTAGCACTTTGGGAGGCCGAGGTGGGTGGATTGCTTAAGCTCAGGAGTTCGAGACCATCCTGAGCAAAAGCAAGAACCTGTCTCTACTAAAGATAGAAAAATTGAGGCAAGAGGATCACTTAAGCCTAAGAGTTGGAGGTTGCCATGAGTTAATGACACCTTAGAACTCTACCTAGGGTGACAGATTGAGACTCTGTCTCAAGAAAAGAAAAAGAACTTAAAAATCTCGTTGACACAGAAGTTTTACATATAGTGTAGGAAGACAGATAATAAACTAGATAATTAAATATGTGGCATGTTAGGTAGTGATAAATGCCCTGGAGAGAAAATAAAACAGTTGGGGGAGGAGAGAAGAGAATGAAAAGTTGGGAGTTAGAGCTTTCCAGGCAGAAAGAATAATAGGTATGGAGGCAGGAAGGTGGGAGGAGAGGCCTGTTATGTCAGTAACAGGGAAGGGGACAGCGGGGAACCTGTCTTCATACTTCATAGGTAAGGACTTCGGCTTTTATTTTGAGTGAGATAGTCAAAAAATTTTTCAGCAGAGGAGTGATGTGATCTGATTTATATTTCAACAAGACCACTCTTTCTTTGCTGTGCAGTAACTATAGGCTACAGGGGGACTGGAGTAGAAACAGACTGGTTGTGATACTTAAACAATAAGTCAGGTGACACATGATACTGGCTTCGACAGGTGTGGTGGCACTGGAGATGAGTGGTTGAATTCTTGTTCATATTTTGTAAATGAAGTTGTCCAGATCTGCTGGTAGACCAAAACTGGGGATGAGGTGTGATAGAATGTGTTATGGAAGACGTCAAAATTTTTGGCCTGAGCAACTGAAAAGGATAGAGTTGGCATTAACTGAGATGGAAAAGAAAGACTGCAGGAAAAGGAGGAGAGGTTATTAGGGGCTCAGTTTTGAATATGCTAAATTTGAGTTGCTGATTAGACATTGAAATATAGATGCGAAATAGGCAGCTTATCTTATGTGGTCTGGAATTAAGTGAAGAGGTTTAACGATATAAACTGGGAAGTTGTTAGCATATGAATTATATATAAGCTATGAGGTCAGATGGGCTCAGTAGGGGAATAAATGTAAATAAAGAGAGAAAGATTAAGTCTTGGTACATATTAGCATTCATAAAGTCAGAGAAATTAGTAAAGGCATCTGAGGGATGGTAGTCAGTGAGATATAAGGAAAATTAGAATGTGGTGGCCTGGCTCTGCGACTGTGGCTCAGGCGGCTAAGGCGCCAGCCATATATACACCTGAGTTGGTGGGTTTGAATCCAGCTTGGGCCCGCCAAACAACAACGAGGGCTGTAACCGAAAAATAGCCAGGCATTGTAGCGGTTGCCTATAGTCCCAGCTACTTGGGAGGCGGAGGCAGGAGAATCGCTTGAGCCCAGGAGCGGGAGGTTGCTGTGAGCTGTGACGTCACAGCACTCTACCCAGGGTGACAGCTTGAGGCTCTGTCTCCAAAAAAAAGAATGGTGGCTGGCAAGCAGAGTGAATGAAGTTTCAAGGAGGGAGGGAGATCATCTGTGTCAAGTAAGAGGTGAGGTAAGATAAGGACTGATAATTGACCAGTAGAAGGGCAGTATCAGTGGAGTGGTATGGGCCAGACAGACTGGAATGAGTTTGAGAGACTGAGAGGAGAGGATGTAGGGATAAGGAGTGAAAACAACATTTACAATTGTACTGTAAAAAGGAAGAGCGAAATGGGGCAGGAACTAGAAGGGGCAGGTGTGGGCTTGATGTTTGTTTTTGTAACAGTTGGAAAATTGCTAGCCTGCATGACGTAGACAGGATTGAATTTAGTAGTAAGAGAAGAACTGATGACACAGGACAGGGTAGGGATTTCTGAAGCAATTTCTTTGAGTGTGGGAAATGTGATGGGATCTAATTACTGCCCAATTTGGAAGCTGTATTAGGAGTGTGGGCAGTTCATCCAGAGTAACACGAGAGTAGGTAGAGTAAGTACATGGGCAGGGATTCAGGTAGAAGGATAGATCTGTGTAAAATGTGGAAAATTTTACCACTTACCTCAAATTCTTTGTATTAAATATGTTAATACTTGCAAAGGGATATTATAGAACGTGATAATCACTTAAATTACCATAACGATCACTTGTAGAAGTAACTGTAAATTATTTGGTATATGAAATTGTTGAATTTGTAATATCTATAAAGTTACAATGTGATTTTTCATGACCATTTTCCTTCAGTCCCTTGCCTCAGTAATACCCTGGAAGTATTGGCTTTTCATTTGAACTAGGTGGGTCAGTCAGTAATTTCTAGTTATGCCATCTTTTCTTGGCGAAGAGTCTGGCTGCCAGACATGTGTTACACAAAACACCCAGAAAGATAAGATTTTCATATCTAAATTTATAGTTTTTTTTTTTTTTTTTTGAGACAGAGTCTCACTCTGTGGCCCTGGGTAGAGTACCACGGTGTCACAGTTCACAGCAGCCTCAAACTCTTGGGCTTAAGTGATTCTCTTGCCTTAACCTCCTAAGTAGCTGGGACTATAGGCACCCACCACAATGCCTGGCTTTTTTTTTTGTTGTTGTTGTGGTTGTTATTGTTGTTATTGTTGTTTAACCAGCCCTGGCTGGGTTTGAACCCACCAGTTCCAGTGCATGTGGCTGGTGCCCTAACCACTGAGCCATGGATTCTGAGCCAAGGGCAAATAGATTTTAAAACTCAGTTCTGAAAGGCTCGGATTGCAGCCAGTGAGGCCTGTCAGATTGTTTTGAGAGTAAATTGAGCTGATGTATGTACATTGCCTAGCTACAACAGTGCCTGGATTCTAATAAATGTAATGTAAAGGTTGCTATTATTATGTAGAATTTTTGTCAAGAGTATGCTCTGCATGTCTATACATGATTGGCTAATGAAATGAATTAGGAAGTGTTTCTATTTTCATAGGATAGTTCAATAAAATAATTGCTTTGGGACTGACCTTTTACTTTTTTTTTTTTTTTTTTGAGACAGAGCCTCAAGCTGTCCCCCTGGGTAGAGTGCCGTGGCATTACAGCTCACAGCAACCTCCAAATCCTGGGCTTTAGCGAGTCTCTTGCCTCCGCCTCCCAAGTAGCTGGGACCACAGGCGCCTGCCACAACGCCCGGCTATTTTTTTTTTTTTTTTGGTTGCAGCCGTCGTTGTTTGGCGGGTCCAGGCTGGGGATTCGAACCTGCCACATTAGGTGTACATGGCTGGCGCCTTAGCCAGTTGAGCCATAGGCGCCCAGCCTGACCTTTTACTTTTAAGAAAATGTCTGGAACTGGTGTTTGGAGCAATTGGGGAGATTGATTAGTCTAGGCAACTTATTTCAACTCTTGAAGGCTACTGTGGTGTTTGTTTTCTGATTATGCGTGTTGTATTGGACAATTTACATTTTCCTAGAAGTTTATCCATTTTCTTTATATTTATTCATTATATTTTTATTTATTTATTTATTTATTTTTTTGGAGACAGAGCCTCAAGCTGTTGTCCTGGATAGAGTGCCATGTCATCACAGCTCACAGCAACCTCCAAATCCTGGGCTCAAGCGAGTCTCCTGCCTCCACCTCTCAAGTAGCTGAGACTACAGGCGCCTACCACAACGCCCAGCTGTTTTTTGGTTACAGCTGTCATTGTTGTTTGGTGGGCCTGGGCTGGATTCTATCCTGCCAGCTCAGGTGTATGTGGCTGGCCCCTTAGCCGTTTGAGCCACAGGCGCCGAGCCCATTTTCTTTATATTTAAAATGTAGTACTTAGGATTTACAGGAAATTTACTTTACAATTATTTTTATTTCCTCTGTATCACCTTACTCCTTTTTCAGTCCCCAATTTTATATTATTGATTTTTTAAATCCAGCTAATAGTTCATCTGTTTTATTGGGTTTTTTTTTGTTCCTATGAATATATACCTCCTAGGATTTAGAATTAATTCTATAGGTTTCTGTTCTCTGAGTAACTTACATGGTTTTTGTTTGTTTGTTTTTGAGACAGTCTCAGTATGTTGCCTTTGGTAGAGTGCTGTAGTGTCACAGCTCACAGCAACCTTAAACTCTTGGGTTAACCTGTTCTCTTACCTTAGCCTCCCAAGTAACTGGGACTATAGGCACCCACCACAATACCTGGCTATTTTTTGTTGTTGTTGCAATTGTCATTGTTGTTTAGCAGGCCCTGGCCAGGTTCAGACCCGCCAGCTCCTGGTGTATGTGGCTGGTGCCCTAAACATTCTGAGCTATTGGTGCGAAGCCTAACTTACATGTTTTAAAAATTTCTTTATTCTGATTTTTTATTTTATTTTAGTTTTTTTCCCTCCCTAACCTTGAGTTGAATGCTTATTAATACATTTGATTTTAATTCTTGATCAGTTGTAAGTAATTAGGCTGTGGCCCTTCCTTTGAGTATATAGCTTTATTTGTATACCAAAGATTTTTTTTTTTTTTTTTGAGACAGAGCCTCAAGCTGTCCTCCCTGGGTAGAGTGCAGTGGCATCACAGCTCACAGCAACCTCCAACTCCTGGGCTCTAGCCAGTCTCCTGCCTCCGCCTCCCAAGTAGCTGGGACCATAGGCGCCCGCCACCACGCCCGGCTATTTTTTGGTTGCAGCCATCGTTGTTTGGTGGGTCCGGGCTGGGGATTCGAACCCGCCACCTTAGGTGTACGTGGCTGGCGCCTTAGCCGGTTGAGCTATAGGTGCCGAGCCTATACCAAAGATTTTAAAATTTTTTTTAGTTACCCAGCCTGGAGTGCACGGGTGTGGTCATAGCTCACTGAAACTGGAACTCTGTCTCAAAAAAAAAAAAAATATATATGTAAAAGTACAAATTTATTTTATATTAGAGAGGGGGAAGAGAGTGGGAGGAAGAGATTAGAAAGAAGAGAACAGGGTGGCACCTGTGGCTCAAAGGAGTAGCGTGCTGACCCCATATGCCGAAGGTGGTGGGTTCAAACCTAGCTCCGGCCAAAAACTGCAAAAAAAAAAAAAAAGAGAGAGAGAGAGAGAGCAGGGAGTAAGAAGGGAATATGGGAGAAAGGAGAGAAAAGGAGGGGAAAGAATGTCCATTCGAATCTTGATCATTTACAAAATGACCTTCTTTTTGCCTGCTTTAATGTTCTTTCACACTGAATTCAACTGGTTTTAAAAGGGTGTTTATACTCAGGAGGTATATGTCTATTTAACCTTTACTTTAACTTCTCCAAGTCTATTTTACATTTGTCTCTTGTCTCATGTAGTTGGATCAAGGTTAGGCTTTTTGGGGGAGATGAGGGGATCCAATTTGAGATAATTTTAATCATTTACATTAGTATTGTATATTTGGTTTTGCTTATACTAGTTCTTTTGCTTCTATTTTTGCTTGGCTTTCTTTTTCTTTTAAACTACGTGATTTGTTTTCTTTATTTGCTCTCTCGTTTTGTGGACATTATATACTGTATTTCTGTGTCAAAGTTACCATTGATTGTTGTATGCATCATTATTTTGTGTGCCACTAATACCATAAAAAGCTATCAAAGAAACTGATACGTGGGCCATAATATGCATGCAGATTTCTGATATAGTAAAATATGAAAAAAAGTGCATCATAGATGAAATGTGGTAGCGTACTTGTAGTTCTGTGGCTAGTAACGATATTATAAAGCTATAACATTAATAATTTAAATCATGAGTTTAAAAAAAATAGCTGGGGGTTGGGATGGGTACCAAATGTTTATCAAATTTTTCAAAGTGGTTGTTTGAATGCTGTATTCTCAAGAGTTCTTATGTTTGAAAACATCTGTTCATGGATTTCGTAAGTGAAATGATTATTTTGGCTGGTTTAGAAATTTTGAGCTACATCTTCCTTTCTCGGTAATATCCAGTATTGCATTATCTTCTGGCATCTGAGATTACTCTAGAGAAGACTGTGGCTAGCCTGACCACTTTATTCTCTTTGAAGGTGACCTATTTCTGACTCATTCTTGGTGGAATTTTTTCTTTATCCTTGAAGTTCAGTAACTTAATCAGAATATATCTTGGTGTTGGTATGATTCTCTATTACAAATTCCTTTTACACAGTAAGCCATTCCAAACCGTGGATTCAGGGATATTTCCCTTTCCTTTCTTCTTCTTCTTCTTCTTCCTTTTTTTTTTTTTTTTTTTTTAGAAAAAAGAATCTTGCTGTGTTGCATGGGCTCCGAGTGCCATGGCCTCAGCCACCTCACAGCAATCTCAGATTCCTGGGCTCTAGCCACCTTTCTGTCTCAGCCTCCTGAGCACTTGGGATTATAGGCACGTGCCACCACACCTGGCTGGGAATGTTTCTTATATGCCTTTTAATATGCTTTCACTTTTAGTTTTCTTTCCCCAAGAAGCATCGCTTTTGATTGTTCATCTTCATTTCTTATCTTTCATTATTTTTGTAAATGTTTCTTTTTTGCTCTGCTCTGTGTAATTTTTTTGAGGTTTCATAATTTTTTCATCAATATCAGTTTTCTACTTTATGTATATGATGTGGTTTTCATTTTGCCAGTGGCTTCAGTACTTTATTCAGTTTTATTTATTCATGTCTGTGAGCTGTCCTTTCAACTTATCTCATTTATTTTTCTCCCTTAAAAGAAACCCTTACATTTTGTGGCAAAAACAGGTAAAACCACATTGTTTTGAAAAGATGGGATAAGATTAGTTGCAGAGCAGCTAATACCAAAATGTATTCTCCAAGAACACAAAACAAGGGATTAGTAAAACGGTTTTTATCAATTGTGTTGTTAGATGTTGTGTCTTATTAATAGTATGAAATAGAAAAGTCATTTTTCACTTGTAGACTTATAGATATATCTTTTGCAGTTGATTAAATTTGTACATGGTAGAAATTAGGTTTTTGCCATGTGTCCTTTTGTATACGAGGGAGAAGTACTCAGTGACTTTTTCTTTTGAGACAGTGTCTCACTTGGGTAAGAGTGCATTGGTGTGGCTCGGTGCCTGTGGCTCAAGTGGCTAAGGCGCCAGCCATATACACCTAAGGTGGCGGGTTCAAATACAGCCCAGGCCTGCCAAAACAATGACGGCTGCAACCAAAAAAAAAAAAAAAATAGCCGATCTTGTGGCGGGCGCCTGTAGTCCCAGCTACTTGGGAGCTTGAGGCATTATGCTTGAGCCCAGGAGTTGGAGGTTGCTGTGAGCTGTGATGCTACAGCACTCTACCCAGGGGGATAGTTTGAGGCTCTGTCTCAAAAAAAAAAAAAAAAAAGTGCAGTGGTGTGATGGTAGCTTACAGCAACCTCAAACTCCTTAGGCTAAAGCTATCCTTTGCCTCAGCCTCCCAAGGAGCTGGGACCATGGGCCAGCACCCAGCTAGTTTTTCTATTTTTAGTAGAGATTGACTCTCCTTGCTCAGGCTCATCTTTAACACCTGAGCTCAAGCAATCCACCCACCTCAGCCTCCTAATCAATGACTTTTTCCTTGTTAATCATTAGACATTTGGGCCGGGGTGGGGGATGGGAGCTGTGGTCGCTCATGCCTGTAATCCTCTATCTCTGAGAGGCTGAGGCCAGTGAATTGCCTGAGCTCACAGGTCAAGACAGAGGGAGACTCCTGTCTCTTTAAAAAAAAAAAAAAAGCCAGGCATTGTGGTGGATGCCTCTAGTCCCAGCTACCTGGGAGGCTGAGGCAAGAGAATTACTTGAGCCCAAGAGTTTGAAGTTGCTGTGAGCTGTGATGCTATGACACTCTACTGAGGGCGACATAGTGAGACTCTGTCTCAAAAATAAATCATTGGGGCTCAGCGCCTGTGGGTCAAGTGGCTAAGGCGCCAGCCACATACACCTAAAGTGGCGGGTTCGAATCCCCAGCCCGGGCCCACCAAACAACAATGATGGCTCCAGCCAAAAAATGGCCAGGCGTTGTGGCAGGCGCCTGTAGTCCCAGCTACTTGGGAGGCTGAGGCAGGAGACTCGCTTGAGCCCAGGAGTTGGAGGCTGCTGTGAGCATGATGCCATGGCACTCTACCCAGGGGGACAGCTTGAGGCTCCATTTCAAAAAAAAAAAAAATCATTGGATATTTATTGAAGATATTTTCATTTAATGAGTTATATTGTAGACTAGAAAAATTCAGTGAAACCATGAGTGACACATGCTGTCTGTGTGCCACAATAAAAGACCTGCTATGTGATTTTTC
>CAUYTI010064246.1:0-34081 GCA_963575145.1 Galago senegalensis
GCCTGTGGTCCCAGCTACTTGGGAGGCGGAGGCAGGAGACTCGCTTGAGCCCAGGAGTTGGAGGTTGCTGTGAGCTGTAATGCCACGGCACTCTACCCAGGGGGACAGCTTGAGGCTCTGTCTCAAAAAAAAAAAAGAAAAATTAGCTGGGCATCTTGGCTGGTGCCGTGGTGACAGAGTAAGACTCTGTCTTAAAAAATAATGATGATAAAATAAAAATAACAATAAATAAATACTTAAGTAAATAAATGAATAAAAGAGATTTTATACATCAATTCACATTTGTGTGATCTGCATATGTGTTATAGGTAGAACCAGTGGCTTAAGAAAAGAAAAGCAATAATTCAGGACAGGATTTTTGCCTTATTACCACTGTTGTCATAAACTGAAGACAGTAGTCCCAGTATCATTAAGACTCACCAAACTTTGCCTAAATTTTTTCACTGAATGAAAAAAAAATTGTATTTTTCATATTCATTTACTCTCTAAACTGTACTACTACATATTATGAGAAGGTAGTTAGGATATGAAAACACAATGTTTTCTTTACACTCTTTCCAAGCACAGTGAAATTATTCAAATAAATAATAGCAGTGGAATGAATTCTTGTAAGGATGAAAAGACTTCAAAAGGTTTGGGTCTTCATTATCCCTGTTTGTTGAGAGTCCAGTGAGCCCACACTTTATAAGCCATGTTGAAAGACTTTGGTCCTTGCCCCAAAGACTCCCAGACCAAATTAAACAGGGGAGGAGAATTGTAAAATATTAGCAAAGTGGGTGGTTAGCTAGGAAATAGAGAATTTCTAAATTTTAAGAAGTTGTTTGCCTATTCTTTTCCATTTTACCCCTTTTCTACTTATCTTTCTAAGTTATTCCAGAATAGTAAAAAAATAGGTTGTCTTGTCTCTGACAAGAACTCATAGAAAATTTGATTTTGTGAAGAGAACTTTTTTCAGTGATTGTAAAAATAGACTGAAGGTAGAAAAGAGGAAGAAAGATGATTACAAGCATGACTAGAAAAATAGATAGCAACGCAAAGCTGGGTTAGAGAAGTGAAACGTCCTATGTAATGAATGAGTCTAAAACAGATAAAAAGAGTATTGAAAATTAATGAGTCCAGAGCTGATGTAGTAACACATGTAAGTCTAGCTTATTCTAAAATGAAAATGATGGTTTGGCAAACTGCATTTAAGAAGCTTATTCTACTATGCTTCTTTAACAAAATACAATGGAGACTTTCTGAAAAAAAATTGATTCTCAGACATTTTATCAACCCAAATATTTTCTAAAATTTCATCTATATTAAAAAGAACTCTCTCTAATAATTAGGTAGTTTTTGTTGCCGTTTGTTATAATTCATAAAAGTTTCCTATTTAGTAAGGAAACGAACAGATTGCACATTTAAATGAAAAGGAAATCTTCTGGTTGAATTATGTTTTCAAATTATGATGTTTTTGGATTAATGACTACAAAGTACATGAGCACTTCTGTGTTATATATGACATCTGGCCTTTGCTAAAAATATCTGTTTTGGCAATTTATCTTACATTTAAAATATTTTCTTTTGCCTTAATCACTTTAGTTTTTGAAAGGATTGCTCCTCAATACCACTTGGTAAATTATGACAAATCAGAATATGTAACAGGGATTAAGCTAAATGTGTATTAGATGAGTAAAGAAGTCACTGAGGCAAGACTAATCATCATTTAGATTATCAGTAGAAGATGATTAATAAACAAAGGATTGCATGATAAGTTCTGTTGATGCTGTGTTTGGGTAGCCAAATGTTTGGGCTTTTACAAATGAAAAAAAAAAAAAATCCCTAAGCAGCTTATAGCAAAAAGTAATCATTCAAATTACAAACTTAAGAATTTCAAATTACATACTTCATCAAGTTGAGTCTATTTTACCTTACTGAGAAGATTTTTTATAACAGAATGAATTAATTGCTTAGTGTTTCAAATAAATGGAAAAATAATCTTCCAATGCTTATAATTTATTTTCTACACAATTGCTATAGTAGATAACTTTGAGGAAAACTGCTGAGACTGTACCTCTAGAAGATAGTGGTTAAAAATATTCAAAATGTGTTCAGGAATAAGCATTTTACAGATTTTTTTCCTTATGAGTTTCTCTTGTCACAATAAATTTTTGGAGTGCGTCTACTTTTTGGAAATGAGATCTTGAGAAAGAAATTTACAGAGATGTGAAAGAAGAGATTTAAGGAACATTTTTGAATGAATTGAGGATAAAATTCTGTCTCAAGAGAGCTTTTCAATAATTGGTGTGTGTGTGTGTGTGTGTGTGCATTATTTATGTGCTGATTCCCTAAGAATTTCTGTAGGATACTTAGAAGTGAGAATGGTTGAGTTGGGCAACCTGGGTTCAAATCCCAGTTTACCACCTAAACAATGATTCTGGACGAATTATTAACCTTTTTAAGGCACAGTATTTTGACTATAAAATAGTGTGACTAACACCTACCTCATCATTCCTACAATGTTGACACTGAAGGAATGGTTGTAAAATATTTAAGAATGGTGTTTAAGGTAGTTAATGCACCAAGCTTATAGTAAATATAGCCTCTGACTATTACTATTAGAACATTTTTTGGTTGTTAATGTGTAATAATTTTAAGTCATATTCAATGGTTTCAGACCCTCCAATCCAAAGAGTGCAGAACTTATCCTGGTACATTTTTTTTTTAATTCCATAAAACAAGACAAAGAATACAACTATGAGGTCCCTGGATATTTCTAAGTGAACGCACCTGAGACGTGCTTTCTCCATTTTCCCAAGTACTTTGCTAAACTATACGCCTCAAAATAACCCTTCATAGAGATTTGAAAAAGTCAACTGATCAGATTATTCCAAAATTTAGATTGTAGCCTTACTGGCATCATAGTCTGACTATGACTTTTGAGAGACTACTGATTTTTTTTTTGATAGTTCTTTATGAAATGTGATACTTATAAAGTGTTATTTAAATTTTCATGATCATTGAAAGATATTAAGAAATAATTACCTTCCAAGTCTAGATATAGAAATGAGTGACACATTATCAGCCATACTTCTCTTTCAAAGACTTATGATTTGAATATAATTGTGATAATATTCGTGATATTGCCCCAGCACTAACCTGCTAGCAGATAGATATTTCCAGCATGAGAAATGTAAAATCTAGCTCTTTGGGAGGGGCAGCTGGTCTCAGCATTAAAACATTAGTGTCACAAATTGCAGCAAGGACTAAATAATGAAGAGGGGCTATTACTGTTTTTAATGTTGAATCTATGAAATTAAATGAAAGTAAACCCCTTCGAATTAAGAACAGTTGGTTCTGAGCTCTGGTAGCTGTGTGGCAAAATGAATTGCAGATTAATCTTCATAATTTATTCCCTTTTAATATTTTTAAGTTTAAAGCATATTATCTTCTAATACGCTCTCTTCAGGTTGCTTATTAAGGCCTTAAACATCTTTCTACTCATATAGTTTCTTTGCTTTCACCAAAAAAGAAATTGCTAGCCAAGCTCTAAGTGCGTCTATAGGAAAGAGAGAGTGAGGGTCAATTTTTACCTGTTCTTTTGACAGTGTTCTTCCTGACTGACAGCTTCATAAAGACAGGATGGGAGATCAGGGGAGATAGGCTAAAAGAGGTTTTCTGAATTGATGCTGCCATACTTCACACGAAATTTACAGCACAAAACTTTTTAATAATAGCTATGGCTTTGTACATATCTCCTGCAATCTGTAGCAGGTATGTACTACCACCTTATAACTTGTGAGAAGTTAATAACTAATAATTCAAGGATTTTTTTTAAAAAACCCACTTCTATATAAACAGAGAAAAACTAAAGACAGAAAAAAGAGGATAAAAAAGCCTAGAAAGTCATACAAGACATTGATGGGTGCAGGTAGTCTTATTCAAATCTTAGAGCATCCCTATTTACGAATTCCATGACCTTCAAAAGAAAACTGAATTTCATGTTGCTATTTACAGTCTTTGGTATCCACCAGTTCTCCACTGGCACCAGGGAAGCTGGTCTGGAATGGGCCCTGACACACAGAAGGCATTTCCTAAATATGTGCTATGTTTACATAAATCAGGACATTATAATGTAAGTACATATGATACATAAAGAAGCACTGCAGAGTAAACTGCTAGTTGGAAATTTTCATTTATTCATTTCAAATATTTATGAAAGTCAATAACTGTTCTAGGCACTAAAATAGAAAGTTGAATGATAACCAACAAAAATCTTTGACAATTTGGACGGTGCCTGTGGCTCAAGGAGTAGGGCACTGGCCCTATATGCTGAGGGTGGTGGGTTCAAACCCAGCCCAGGCCAAAAAACTGCAAAAAAAAAAAAAAAAAAAAAAAAGAAAATAAACAAAAAACTTTGAAAATTTAAGTTATTTTGTATAAATCTGCATTACAATCAGAAGTAGCGGCTTAATTGCTATTATATGCTGAGTTATAATATAACTGGTAAAAGTTAAGTGATTAAAAATTTTGTAGCCATTTTATCACTTTGCCCAAGCTCATGCAGTGAGGACAGAGCATGTCAGAATTTGAAGCCATGACAGTCTATCCATCAAGTCTTCACAATTATTCTACACTGTCTCCTACACAAATCTACATAAATGGCCCTTGATTATTTCATATATGCTATTTAATTTAATATCCTCTGATTTTTTTAAGGTGATTAGAGTAGTATTAAATTTATTTTATGGATTAAGATACACAATATTAGAAATAGCCTAAAATGCCAGACAGGCCTTTATCTGATCCCTGCCTTCCCACCATAGTATCTTTTAACTGAAGAAAACATTGGCTATGATTCATCAGCCAGCTACTTTCCCGGGACTGGGAATCCATGCCTCATTCCTGAGGGAGTCAGGACAGGATCCTGGAGCATCCATTACACCACTTAACACCAACACGCCCGCCACGTTCAGCTCAATTATCATTTTCATATAGAATTTGACCTAGTTACTGAGACGAGGGAAAAATTCCATATGAAAATGATAATTGAGCTGAATGTGGAGGGAGTGTTGGTGTTAAGTGGTGTAAAGACACTATGGTGTCTTCTTGAGAAAAAATAAGTATAAGACAGTATAAGACAGTTTCTCTTATTGTCAGAGAAACATGGTATCAGTACAGTAGGCCCAGTTCCTTAGGTTGACTACCCCTGTATTTGATTAGTTCCCTATAGCCCCTGAGGTGGTTAATTTACAGAGCTTCTACTATAATTGAGAACATTATCATTTGTTCTAGAACAGTAGTTTCAAAACCAAGACTTTGTTTTTATAACTAATATTTTGTAATAACCTTTATTATTTTGGAATATAATTCATACGCATTTTCAATAACCAATACATGTGATTAAACAAAAAAAGAATTCATTCGTTAAATATAAGGGAAAATAGAAAAGAAAATAATCTTTAAAAGAGTAACATATTTTTCAAATACAAAAATGGTCATGATTATAATGGAAGACATAAATAGTCAGAGGCTACCACTTACTGTGTCTAAATATCATGACTATGGCGGTTACAGATGATGACAGATACGCATATGTGTATTGACAACCCAAATGTCATTTACAATCTTGCCTTTTGTTACCTGTTATTCAAGTGATGAACCACTGGTGAAAGAGTCAGGTAAATCTTGGTCAAATTTAAAATAAAAAAAGAATAACCTTCTAGAAACTTCAGTGTATATTAAAAAACTGTCCCAGGGAGGTGCCTGTGGCTCCAAGGAGTAGAGCACCAGCTCCATATGCCAGAGGTGGTGGGTTCAAACCCAGCCCTGGCCAAAAATTGCAAAAAAAAAAAAAACTGTCCCAAATACTTTGAATTTTTATAAATAAAATAAACTTGATTTCTAAATTAAGAAAAATTCAAGCAGTTCTTCATATATATGAATTCCTGGTGGGAATTTATCAATTTTAACTATTTAACTATTTAATTTTCCTGGTGGGAAATTTAACTATTGTGTAACATTGTCTATGAATTTGCAGGGCATCTGACATCTCGGATCCATCCCACCTAAGTGGCAAAGCCTCACCCTCTTACGATTGTCAGAGATTTTCAAACTGCTTCTAGAAAATGGTGGGTGAGAACCATTACTTTAGATTTTCTGAGATTCTTACTGATTTTATGCATATACTAAAATTATCAAGTGAGGACCCAGAAGACAGAAGCTCTCTTATTTGCAAAAGATCTTTTTGAACCCATCATCTCCACAAATAGACTTTATACAGTTGTTGTGTGGGGGTGTTGAAAGCATCATGCCTTTTATTGGACAATTTTCAAATATATGTAGTAAATATGGTTATAATGTATGTCTTTTTTTAAGAAAAACTTCAGAATGCAAATAAGAGGATACAGTCTTTTTTGAAGAAATTTAAGTATAGACTCAGGCAGGCAAAGGGAGACAAAATGAATAAGCATCCCCAGTAAGCATCCCTGTCCCTCAAAACCTTAGTCATGCCGATTTTAGTTCTGATTTACTACTTTCCTGGGAGTGGCACTAGTTGGCCACTGGGTGAGCGAATCACCTTGGATTTGTGATAATTTCTAAGGTAATATAAAATTTTGAATCATTTCAAGATCTGTGGCAAACTTTAATTACACCTTTTGTTCACTCTGGAATAATCAATGCTATCTGTCATCATGTGGGAGACCATAGCATTGCTTGAAATAAAATGGGGCTGTCAAAACAAAAAATAAATGCAATTTTGACGTGCAAGTACTAATTATGAAGAACACTTACAACTTGATATCATTAATTTATCAATGATCTCATAATGTTAACATATTAAAGATAACAGAATGCAGCTGAGGGCCAGGAGAAAGGTAAAGAATCATTCTATACACGTAACGGTCTCGGTTTGCAGCAGATGAATGGAGGTCAGGTAGCAGCAGCTGACAAGTTAGTTAGGAGGTAGATCAGGGGCTGCAGTGGCCTAAAGGTGGCCAGAAAGGCTATTGATTAGTGAATGATCAATTTTATCAATGTTAGTAAGGTGGAAAGGGCAAATTGCCTTCTTCCCTATCGTTTTGAATGTCTCATTGCCCTCACAACTTAGAGATGCACTTAAGCTTTTTATAAACTACTTTAAACAGCTCATCAGTTCTAATAAAATCAGTACATTTGCCACCAAATATATGATGCTAGTTAGTGTTGCATCAAAAGAAAGCAGTAACTTTATTTGCAGAGACTTTACTTATTAACTGTTTTTACTTATTCCATTAAACACAACTATTGTAGCAGTTACTGTTCTGTAATTTGTTATTCTAGCTATAAATTATCCTGTCATGGAAGTCTTCTCATACCCATTTTACAGATATGAAAACCAGAGACTCAAAGAGATTGTGTCTTTTCAAAGGCACACTTAAGTATTAGAGAAGTTATACTGACCTTCCCACTAGACCAGAACAGCCTGATTTGGGGTAGTTTCACACAATTTGTGGAGAGTGTCTCATCTCTATAATAGAAGTTGATCAAGCTTATGATCTAACAAAGGCAATTGCAGTTTGTTTTAAATTTTTCTGTTTCTTCACTTTTCAGGTACACCCCTCCCAAAAGTTGAGAGAATGAACAAAAGATGAACCACATGCATATTTCATAATAAACATTTTATAGTGATTATTTTAAATTTAGATTGCATAATAAAAGGGAAAAATAAACCTAAAGCAATAGAAATTTTCAGACTTGATGTCACTGAAGTCCTATCAAATCAAATAAATGGGGAATTCTATGTCACCAAATGGTCATATTTAGAGGTGATGATCATTTCTGTAAATTGACACGGGTGAAGAATGCATGAAAATAAGATGAGGATTAAGTGTCCTTTTAGACATACTGAATGTTGAATCTTGCTAGAGCAATTTTTAAGACTTTATTCCTATAGAAAACAGTTGATTCAATTTTGAGTCCTCTCAGCTTCCCAAATTGACAAATGGAAGCACTTCTATAGCAAGAATCCTGCCAAGGAAATATTTATACTCTGGGCCTATGTCTTTCAAAGGTTTTTGGATGTTTGGCTCAGAAAACAGAGATGTGAGAGGTTGGATCAGAGTTGAAAAGGAAGCAATTTTTTTCTAAGGCAATTACATTTGAACTTGAGTGTTAAGAATAGTGGATTTTGAATTACCTCCTGATAGCTTTAAATTTATGTATTTTTTTGGTGAATATTAGATTTGAACTAATAGCTCTATCATATTTTCACTTGAATTTAAAACATATCTTGTGAATGTTTTGAAATTTGCCTTTCCCCCTCAAAGAATTTTGTCTTAATCCATTAACCAGTTTGTATAGACACAATTTTTTGATTCATTTTTTGAGACAGAGTTTTATTCTCTTGCCCCAGGCTAGATTGCCATGGCCTCAGCCTCACTCACAGAGAATTCCAACTACTGGGTCCATGTGATCCTCCTCACTCAGCCTCCCATGTAGTGGACTATAGGAACCCATCACCATGCTTGGTGAATTTTTCTATTTTTAGTAGAGACAGGGTAAGTCTTGCTCTTGCTCAGCCTGATCTCACACTCCTGAGCTCATGCAATCCCCCCTCCTAAGCCTCCTAGAGATAGAATATTATTTCATAGTTAACATTTTAAAGTTTTCTATACTTTTTTTAATTTAGTGGGCTATTTGACTAGTACTGAGTAGAAATAGCTGTTGGACAATTATTATATAACAAAATGTATAATTCTCCTTATTAAATTTGGTCATCACTTCAAATTCCCATTTTAAAATCAGGCTTATTGTTCATTCACCTGTCCCTTCCTCTAATAGACTCATTTGTACGAATGACATCACTGTGCTTCCAGGTAATCTTCAGCTTCATCCAATTTCTCTTTGCCTTTTATCCACTTACTTCCCAGGTCTTATGACTTCTTTCTTCATGATGACTCACCAGTCAATCGCTCTCCATTCCTGATCACACCATCTGAATTTAGGCCCTAGAAATAGGCATGTTACCCTGAGTCAATTTTCCTAGAATATCATATCCTTTTGCTCAAAAACACAGTGTCTAATAATTTCTTTTTAAATAAGTTCTAAGGAATTGTCATGTGCCATGTAGTTCCTGCTACGGATTCTTCTTCAGTTACATTTTAAGCTCAACTCTTGCTTTTAGTTCTTCTGGGTCCATAGTTTGTCCTAAACAAATAGAACATTCCCAAATTCTTTGATTTCACTCATGTTCTCAGAACTGCCCACAACATCATCTGACTTTCTACATCTGCATCTGAGTCTGATCTAGCCTTAAATCCTATGTACAGTGGCAATAATTTCCCGATTAGCAAAAGCCAGATCTAAACTCTTTTTTCACAAATTCTATAATAATCATGTATTTTTTAAAATCGCCTTTGGGATACTTTGACAAGAATGGAGAAAAAAGTATCCAATGTACACACCCCTATTATAAGACTAATTTAAACCTTCTATATGAAAGCTATAACCAAATAGCCTTAGAACATGCAGAGGGGGGAGGGAGAAGGGAGGGGGGATGTGAGGAGGGAGGGGGTTTGGAGGGATTACTTTTGAGGTTTGTCTTATAGGGGTACAGGTGAATCTTTCTAAGAGTAGAATGTGAACATTTTAAAGCAATAACTGAGAAAATGACATGAAGGCTGTGTTGACCAGTTTGATGGTAGTATTTCAGAATGCATGTGAAAACCCCACACTGTACCCCAGAAGAGTATCAATGTACATAGTTAACACTCAATAAAAAAAAAAAAATAAATAAATAAAATAAAAAAAAAAAAAGAAAAGAATGGGCATGGCAGTAATCCAATAAAGATTTATTTATAAAATCAGATGATGGGCCAGACTTGGCCTATGGCTGCCCTCTGGAGTAGATCCAATTAATTTGACTTTGGACATGTTGAATTTGAGATGTCACTGGGATATGCATATGGGATGTCCAACAGATTAGGATATGCACAGCAGAGGAAAGACCGGGATCACTTGCTGATGGCTCCACTTCATGTCTTCTCCTGTACTCTGTCTTCCTTTCATGGATGCGTGCGTGTGTGTGTGTGTGTACATTCGTGTATGGCAATAGTTTTCAAACAGGTTCACCTACCTGTTTGCAGTGACAAATCAAGTTAAGACACAAAATTATCAGATTAAAAAATCTATTTCTAAATAATTTAAAAGTCCAATTATTATTGTGAGGTTTGCCTCATTGCTTTGATTCATTTTAGAAGAAGAAAATCTCATAAACACCTTGTTGAACATTGTTAGCATTAATAGCTGGAATGTGTTAAGTATCAGCCAGCCTTGGACTGTATAGACACTTTTCAGGTGTGTGTCTGTATCCTCAGATTGAGAAACAGATCAGCTAGAAAGAGACGGAGTCAGGATTCAGATCAGGCTGGCTTCAAGCACCTGCTGCTGTTTGTAAAGGCAGCTGAAACATTCAGACCCTTCTTCTTTCGGCCTGAGTTTTTACTTGGGAGGATGGCATGTGTTTCCATCCTCCGTCATTTTGGCATGCCACCTGTCGATGTCGTTGAGCTTTGCAATTGAAGCGCAGGCTTCATCCCTTACAGTCTTCATGGCCCTTCGCTATTTAGCCCTCTGCTGTGAAATACAATTATTGATGTCAGCCAACATTATTATTTCCCACTCAGCAAGACTATCAAGAAGATGAGAGCATTTATCAAAGCACATGGAATTGAAATCTAAGTGTTTATTAAATAATCACCCATGTGTGGAATATCTAACCAGTCAGGTTCCTGAATCGTGTGGCTGTTATTTTAAATTGTTTCTTGCAGTATTCCTAAAGAATGTCACGGGAAGGGGATGATGAAAATGGCATCCTGAGAGCAATCAGGGTGGAACCAAATGACAGAGGTGTTTTTGTTCAGAAATGTGACACAGTTAAGCACAACTTCATGGAAACCTCTCCAGATAACTCACTTCTGTGACCTTTTTCTTTTTTTTTTTCTTTTTTTTTTTTAGAAAATCCCTGGGAAGTTTAAGAAACTTTTCTCTGAACTTGAAAGTTTAACAGTAAGTTGAGCCAAAGGGGACTCGTTCTTTCACATTCATTGCCAGTGTCTAATTTCCTCATAGATATGCGAGTGGTTGGTATGTACACTCCCAGTGTCAGGTAGCTTAGACTAGTTTATTCGAATGTGAAAATGTAGCTGTGCTTCTCATGGAGAGAATCTAGTTCACAGTTAATGCTGCTGTTTCTCCATGAAAAACGGTGCCGAGAATAATCCGTTCAGGGAGATTTTTCACAAGGCAGAGTTTTAAGAATAGTCTATTTCAAAGCCTATAAAAGTAATCATTATAAATTTAGTGTACAATTAGTGCCTTATGCCTTATTCTTTTATTCTTTTTACAATTTAGGTACAAAATGTATAGTTTCTTTTTAGAAAACACTGAACGGCATTCTCTTGTTTGCTCTGTATCATCGGTGCATTATGAGGGCGGTTGTTCTTGGCAGTGTACCTAACAAAAGATCTTGGGTTAATTCCTGGTAGAAATTATGCAGAGGAAACTGTACTTAACAAACCTATTAGAGGAAAATAATGGGGCAATCAAAAGGTATCTCTCATTTGCACTCACTTCCCATTATTTTAAACCAGTAACTTGAGTTTCATTCATTGCCTAGATTTCCTGCCCTAATTTAGCGAGTATTCTCCTAGGAAACCTTTATCTACTTCATTCTTAGGAAGAACCCCTCTGTATCTTTTATAAATCATGCTCAAATTGTGTAGCAAAAGGGGATTTAGAATTCTTTCTATAGCATATTGATTTTTCTTTCTCTTTGTAATCTCCTCCATTCTACAGGATCCTTCCCTAAATCACAAAGCCTACAGAGACGCATTCAAAAAGATGAAGCCACCAAAAATCCCCTTTATGCCCTTATTGCTTAAAGGTAACAATTTTTTATCTTTCGTGCTATGTAATTCCATATTCCAGAAATTTATCACCCTAACTATAGAGGGCAAAAAAAAAAAAAAAAGACAAAAGGATTTTCCATTTATTTCTTTATAGTAATTTTGGCATTTAAGCCTAGTTGTGTTTGCTATGATTGTTTTTCAAATGCTGAACTATGTTTGTGGTATCGAGAGCATTTCATTGTGCTTGAGCAGACCTCAAAGCATTTTCACTCAGGTCACAAAGCCCGGCACTGGAAACTTGTGTTTCTTTTTCACTCTGCTTCTGAGCCCCGTAATATTTTGTTTGAGTCTATAGTCCACTGACTTCAACCAAGAATAAGGCTGGCAAAAAAGAACCCAAATGGTGATCAATCATGCTGTGTGTTTGCAGCCTAAACTTTAGAAATACAGCCTACAGTTTGCTGTTGTGTGAGAATTACCTTTGGTCCATATAAACATATAGTGTATGAAAGTTATTGGAAAGTTACTGATGGAGAGTGTACTTTCCTCTTTCAAGGAGTGGAATCTAGATAGGAAAGAATTTGACAGCTCCAAGTTAGTCTGTTGACCTCTCTTCTGTGGTGCACCAAATAATTCATCATGAAATTACTGATGAGATTCAGTGATCTCTTTCAAAATAAGGGGATAAATACAAGGAAACTCTGTTTGATCTGACTTATACTCCTGGCAGTCAGCACATATCCTTCCCTCCGTGTTTTGTAGAGAAAAGGGGGTTGGCATCATCCTCTGCCACATTTTAATTCCTTCAGGAGGTTTGTAGGAATCCTCCTTCATTCAGCCTTTGCTCTTCAGAGTCCTGTAACTTCTGCCAGATTAGGCTCCAACGACTGCTCCCGTAAATGTGAGTCTGGAAATAAGTCTCATAAGAACAGGATTACTGGCTCGGTGCCTGTAGCTCAAGCAGCTAAGGCACCAGCTGCATACACTGGAACTGGCGGGTTCGAATCCAGCCGGGGCCTGCCAAACGCAATAACAACTACAACCAAAAAATAGCCAGGTGCTATGGCAGGCGCCTATAGTCCCAGCTACTTGGGGGGCTGAGGCAAGAGAATCGCTTAAGCCCAGGAGTTGGAGGTTGCTGTGAGCTGTGATGTCACAGTACTCTACCCAGGGCGATAGCTTGAGGCTCTGTCTCAAAAAAAAAAAAAAGAAAGAAAGAAAAAGAACTGGATTGCTGATTGCATGGCCATCCTCAACCCCCACCTTCCCCACTGCCTCTTGCACTGGCCATAAAGCCAGCATTCCCTCCTCAGCGTCTCTCAGAACAGCCAGAGCTGGGCGGATGAGTGCGAGTTGCTATGTCTCCCTGAAGCTGCGCATTTCGTCTTCACCAAACATAAAGCAAGAATCTCTGTGAAAGAAGAATAGGACATGAGGACAACTGAGAGTTGCATGACTACATCAGTCAAGTTGAAGGATACTATTAAATGGAAATGGATGAAATACAGAGAGAGTGTGTTGCCCAAATAACAATTTAAAAGTTTATTTGGTTCTTCATATGAGTTTGCTTTTAAGATGAGTTTATTCAGACTTATGCTTTTTATTTGCAAAATAACAACGCCTTCACCTGGAGGACCAGTGGAGACAGGTGGGAAGTAACACACATAGTCATTTAGACACAAAAAGAGACAGTAGAAAATGAGGGCAGATGTAAGAAAGAATTAATTTTGAATACGAGGTAATGAGAAATTAGTTGATGGTGTTTCTTTAACTTAATTAGATATGAATAGAGCTTTCTGCTATATATCAGTGGTTTTCCCCAAAAAATATTTACTGTAGTCAAGTGTCTCCTGTGTATGTTTTAGCTTGGATGCAATTTTCTGCTCTACTGAGTTTATCGAGACTTCTTTGTTGGCAGCAAAACACATTTCCCTTTTTATACTGACAATACATTCGCTCATTCCAAAAATAAGAAGTAAATTAATTTTTTTTCTTTTTCATTAAAGCCTTCTGTAATGAAATAAACACTAAATTTTCCTTTATCTTAATTTTTGTCATAAAAAATAGTATTAGTACTCCATAGTATTTAAAGTTAACTATTTTTAAGTGTCATGGATTATTTTTTATTTTGTATTGGTTTTTATTTTTTTGAGATGGGATCTTGCTATGTTGCCCAGTCAGGACTTGACCTCCTGGGCTCAAGTGATCCTCCCACATCATACTCTTGACCAGGACTACAGGTGTGTACCACTGTGCCTGGCTTTTAAAGTCACTGTTTTTATCTAAAATAATTTCCAAAGAAAATAGGGTGAATATTTAAAATAATTATATTATATACATTACATATATATTGTATTCATGTATGTATGAGGCATTCTGGCAAAAATACACAATACTAATTTTTAGAATTTTAAACTGTAATTATTTTTAAAGTTGCGATTAACTGTTTTAGAGCAACCACCTTAATTTTTAATGAAAATTCTTTTTCCTCCCTCTCATACCTTCTAGAATGAGTTGCTTTTAATTAGAGAAATTGGAACAAATTGAAGCTTTCAAGTTTGTTTTTTTTGATATAGTCAATTCTCAGCATGCAGGTGATCACGTAGGTGGATTACCCAAGGATCTTTCCAGCCATTAGTTTTCCTCTTTCCCAGCTGAATTTCTTGCCTTTGGATATACTGTCCTACTACTGGCCAGAAAGGGAGGAATGGGAACCCCAAGTAAGTGCTTGGGAAAAGATCCCGCTGAGCTAAGAGTCAGATGCAGCTGTGCTGTGGGTATTGTGTGCTGTTTTTGGCAATGGTGGTCCTTTGTACCACTGTCTCCAAATCGAGGTGTTCAAAGATAAACTCAGGCCCTTGGTGGGCTGTGCATGAATCTTAGAGTAGACATTGTAGCAGATCTGTGTGGGTATTTTAAAGGAAAGAATGTCAGGTGCTGGTGTGTTTCTTCCTCCTCTTCCATTTGCCATCTCTTCAGAGTGTTATTTCATCTGCAGTTCTATTTGATGAGAGGTTTAGAGTGTGTTCAGATGGCCCCAGTTGAGAGAGGCTTGGCCATATGATCATTTCCTACACCATTAAACTGCTTCATATCCCATGACTTCAATTTTGCCATCCTAGTTTTTAAACTCAGCCACCTATTTGTTTCTGTCTCTCAATCCTTCCTCATCACACACCTGCCATTCACCTGCCTTAAAACCTTCAGCCATGTGAACCCTACCCCTTCTCCTGGACTGCAGCCCCTTCCAGCTGCTCTCCCTCCCACCCAGCCGCCTTCACAGCCGCCTGCTCACACCTCCCAGGTACCTTCCCTGCCCTAAGCTTGTGCCAGCATCAGCCAGACAAGTCTGCACCCAGCAGAGCAGCCACCCATGCCTGCTGCCATCAGCAGGTCCCTGTTAAGAGTAAGAGAGACCACAAGGAAAAGAGATTTAGTGGTGAGGGAAACACTTTAGGCATTGCAGAGGCAACTTATGTCCCCTAAATTGAGCAGGCTAACTGGACTGGCAATAGGCAAAGTCCAAGTCCTTTCACTCTGAGGGGGCCCAGAGGTGAGACTCCTCACTGGGTTTGAACCCTGGCTCCCACAATGGTAGCCACGAATGTGGGTCAGGCATAGTTATCGTTTGGGCCCTAGTTTCTTCACATGCTTATCGCCGAGATTTTTAGCTTACAGACTTTTATGAGGATTAGTGAGTTCGTGCAGCTAAAGACTTAGAGCTGTGTCTGGCACTGGTAATAAATACAAGGTGCCAGTATCACCACCCTCATCGTCATCCTGAGGTTCCTGGGGAGGTGCAGGCTTGGAAGATCAACCTCAGAACGCTGGGGAAATGGGCAAAGCAACTCTGAGGGGGGGTGTGCAATCTGGAATTCTCCAAGAGTTAGTAAAGGCCAGGCTTTTAGGTGGTGTTTAATGTAGACAGAACACACACAGTGTTTTATTTGCTGTATAAAAAAAGGTAAAAACTGTGTTGACTTCTCTTTTCTAAATATTGTGTCACGGAATGAAAGTTGCAATTACTTTCTGAAAGCAAAACTGCAAAAGATAATAAAATAACCAGAGAGTTTGTCAGAAGACTGTGTAATTAATTGTGAATCATTTTCCTACTAGGACATCAGTTTAAAGGGGAAAAAAGAAAAGGGGGGAAAAGATCATGAAAACATGGCAGTCCACACTAGGAGCTGTGTGTGGGGAGGCCTGAGGAAGTGTGCACTGTCGCTATGCAGTGGGGTCACCTCCCGGCTGCTGTCAAAACCCACAGGCAGGTTTCAGGAGCACCTACTGCATAATTAGGGAACAGCAGAAAAAAGTCTTGATTAGATGCGAATGCTTTCTCTTTCTATTCATAGAAGTTTTTAAGCTGTTCTTTTCCCTCTTTTTAATTAGTTTATTTTAACAAGATTTTTGAAAATTATTTGTGTGGCTCTCCATGTCCGTAATAAAACCTGATTTTTTGCACTTGCTTTATTTTTCATTCTTACTTGTTTGAGACAGAGTCTCACTGGTACCCAGATTAGAGTGCCCAGGCAGCATAGCTCACAGCAACCTCAAACTCTTGGGCTCAAGAAAGCTTCTTGCCTCAGCCTGTCAAGTAGTTGGGACTATAGGCACCGACCACAATGTCTAGCTAGCTTTTCTATTTTCAGAAGAGACAGGTCTCGCTCTTGTTCAGACTGATCTCAAACTTGTGAACTCAGGCAATCTACCCTCCTCCGCCTCCTAGAGTGCTGCAATTTCAGGAGTGAGCCACTATGCCTGACCTCTGTGCACATGCTTTTGTGCGTTTCTTTTTTTTCTTTCTTTTGTTGCAGTTTTTGGCCAGGGCCGGCTTTGAACATGCCATCTTCAGTATATGGGGCTGGCGCCCTTCTCCTTGAGCCACAGGCGCCCCCCACCCCAAACTGTAGTGCATTTCTTTTCGTGATCCTTTTCTATGATGCTTCCCTAATGCTTGGTCATCAACCCTCTGAGTTTAGCTAGTGCTCAGCTGCTGCCTTTAATGTAACTAATTCCCAAATCTATATCTCTTAAGGAGACACTCCTTTGTTTATTGCAGTCCAAAGGAGATTTTTTAGTGAATATCCTTGTTCACTTTAAATGCGGAGTCTCAGACCAAGTCTGACTTTCTAGGTGTGTCTCTCCTCTTCTTTTCTCTCTCCTGAGCCCTAGCCTCCTTCTCCTGCTCTCTCTGATAATATACTGTATTTGCAGCAGCAAAAAACTCCTCCAAAGATGTCTCATAGTCTTAAGACAAAAGCTTTTGGAGTTTTCTCCTGATGTCTAAAGCTGATTGAGTTAAGAACTTCTCTCTTAAAACGTACCCTCATCCTGTTCTGCGTATTCGATTTTTGTCAGTGATGCTTTCTCTCTACCAATTGAATGGCACCAGAAGTCTTGCCATTTTCAAAACTCCTCTTTGCTCACTTCTGATGACAATCAGGTACCAGTGTTCAGAACCAAAATCTTAAATTTAAATCTCTAGATCATAATCTTCACTGTTTCGAGTAAAGCATGTCCCATATACTTTGCAAGGCATTTTTTAAAAAGCAAACACGCTCTTCCTAAAATCCTGTTGTTTCTGGGTCCTTTTTTATGTAGTGTTCTGGCCTAAAAACATAAAGGAACCATTAAGTTATAGGATAATGTTAGCTTATACATAGTAAGCAGGTGGAAGTTAAATGCTTCATTCTTAGTGCAAAATATATACATTCGGTAGCATTACACTGCTTTTACACACACACAAATTGTGCACTTTCAATGTGACACACTATACAAATTCAATTTCAAGTTGCCCTGCCAAGTGAGTGGAATGATCTGTAATGTTTAAGAAAAATAAGTAAGTGGCATTGTGTGTTGACCTCTTCAACTCTGACAGTCATGATCCATTCCTAATAGTACCTATGTCTTTTTGTTTCTAATTTTCAGATGTAACATTTATTCATGAAGGAAATAAAACTTTCTTGGATAATCTTGTCAATTTTGAAAAGCTGGTACGTAAATTTCACCATTTCTCCATTTTCCACAGTAGGGGGAATGTATGTTTTTCTTTCCTGCTCTAGGACACAAATGGTAACATTAGTACTTTTCTCCACTGAATGCAGGGTGATCCCAGGTTATTTGCTGCATGTTGTATATTGTCAATAATATGTGTTACAATTAACAGTGAATATGCTAGCAAGGTTTCTGAGAACCAAATATGAAAATCTGGTTTTTATTTCTAAAACTGGAGCTTCATTAGATTAACATTAAGGGTTGTGTGTGTATTATTAAACCAGAAACAAAACCGTAAGGTGTCTGTCAGGAGGAATGCACACTCAGGAGACTAAGTTTACTGCTTTCAAGACATCCCACAGTGTCCCGGCCTGCACCACTTTCAAAGCTCAGAGGGAGAAAGTTCTCCTCCTGCGAAGGTGCATCTGTCGGTCTGTCAGTGCTCCAGGCTTGGATGTGATACTGGAATTTGCAGGGTCTGTGGGTGTAAGGGAAGGCCACTCCCTTTCTAGCCGGTGGACAAATGGTGCCACCTCTGAACACCGAGGACAGAGCAGCCCAGTCAAAGTGCCCTCCTTGCTCCAAGCAAGAGGTCCTCAACTCATCTCTCTGCAAACGTTTTTGAAGTGCCTCTTCCTGAATCACCTCCAGGACATGCCCAGGTGTTTTGTCCTGCAGTGGGCTCCCCAAACGCTTTCTGACCTGCCTCTGGACAAAGGAAGAATGACCTGTAAGAATGGAGCGACTGAGAAGTGGAAGTGCTCCAGAGGGACTCGCTCGTCTGCAAGAGGAACGAATTTGTCTGACAGATGAACTTTAGTGTCATAGATTAAACTGTCCGTCCTGGTTAAAGATGAGGGCAATAACCCTGCTACACAGGTCCTGACCTTTGAGTGGCCTTTTCAGTAGTGGAAATGGATTATGTGAACTCTTTCAAGAACTGCCCCTGGTTCCCTGTAAGACTGGGTCAGGCCCTCGAGACAAGGTTGAGCGAGGCAGGGGCCACAGACCATGACCAAAGAACAATACAAATTGATGAGTCCAGCTGGGCTTTGGCATCTGACCTTTGCTTTGTAAGCTCTGATCCCCAGCCTGACTCCCCGTGCGGAGAGAGAGGCAGCCCAGCAGCAGTGCTTCTGCCTCTTGCACAGCCCCACAACCCGGGCATCTGGATTCCGGAGGACAAACATCCTGGAATATCTTGCCCTAGCTCCATTTTAAGCACTCTGAAGATGGTCACTTCATGGCTGATTTTTTTTGAAAGACAGTCTCATCTGTTGTCCAGGCTAGAGTGCCATGGCATCTTAGTTCACAGCAACCTCGAACTCTTGGGGCTCCTTCAGAAGCGATCCTTCTACCTCACCCTCCCAAGCAGCTGAGACTACAGGCACCAGCCACAACACCTAGTTAGTTTTTCTATTTTTAGTAAAGGTTGAGTTGAGCTTTTGCTCAGGCTGGTCTCAAACTCCTAAGCTCAAGAGATCCACCCTTGGCCTCCAAGTGCTAAGATTACAGGCATGAGACATGTCTGGCCCGTGGCTAGTTTTTTTTTTTTTAGAGACAGAGTCTCACTTTGTCACCCTTGGTAAAGTACTATATGGTGTCACGGCTCACAGCAACCTCCAGCTCTTGGGCTTAGGTGATTCTCTTGCCTCAGCCTCCCAAGTAGCTGGGACTACAGGCTCCTGCCACAACGCCTGGCTATTTTTTTGTTGCAGTTTGACCAGGGCTGGTTCAAACCTGCCAACCTCGGTATATGGGGCCAGGGCCCTACTCACTGTGCCACAGGCGCTGACCATGGCTAGTTATTTTTGAAGTGGATATGTCTATATATCTAAGTCTGTCTCTGCACTAAGTATTTCAGAATCAGAATTCAGTTATTTCAGATGTTATAGTCAAACCATCAGAGCTGGAATGGGTGAGGTTTCTATGTTTTTGTTCTTGGTTTTGATTGCTGTGTGATGATCTGAAGATCCCAGGGCACCTGTCAGCAACCAGTCTTCAGGCACTAGAATCCTTGTCTCTAAACAGGAATGTTTGATAGTAATGAAATGATTATGAGACTATGAAGCCTTTGATCAATATACTTTGCCTCCTGGCCAACACCCCTGGCTAAGAGCACCCAGTGAGCTTTGTAGAGCATCTGTGAAGATGCAGGATGAGCTGTGTCACACCAGGTGGAATTCTCTGTAAAGTTCTAATAGTTTCCTCCCTCTGACTAATCCAGAGGGGATAAGGAAAACAGTTGCATTCTCTATCAGCTGACTGTTGTCTGCTGTTGAGGGTAGACTGGTGGCTCGCCTTCTCCCAACAGGGATCCAGGGAGTTGATTTAGTTCTTCATGTCATTTCCCCTCAGTGCCACCAAAGTGAGGGAACAGTTCCTGAAATGCACAAATGAAAAACCTCATTGTTCTTTTCCTTCTTACTAGCATTGATGGTCTTCCCCTGCGTCTCTAACAGAAGTCTTCTAATACATGCTGAGACTTCTGCCTAATCGTAAGGGCTGAAACAAAGTCTAAACAGTGTAAATAATACTGTGTTTTAAATTCCTCAAGAGAGCTTTTATTAGAAAGGGAAAAGTGGTACAGCTCCACGTGCACACACAGACCCAAGCACGCACAGCCCAGGCAGGGACGATTAGCACATCGTTTCTGCGTGGGCTTCATGGTTTCAGTGAGTTCCTGGCCCTCAACACCTCCCGCTGACTCCTCTTAGATGGAGAAGACAGGGTGAAGTTGGAATTTATTTTCAGAAGGACAAAAATCAATTTTTACATCTATGAAGCCCAATATTCTACTGGGATGCTGGAGAATGAGACCGACCATCCTAGTTAGACATATTATTTTCAAGGAATGTGTCTTAGCAAAAGACAGGGTTTCACTTAAGCTGAAACAGGATCATCTTTCACATTAATGACCCAATAGAACTTAAGTAAATTAACTTGTGAGAAGCCAATCCCTCGTGATGGATTTTAGCTGAGCCGGCGAGCAGATCCCGCAGTGTATTATCTCTATCTGGCTGATAAAGGCCAACACATAAAGTCAGACCACAGAAAGATACAGGAATGCTCACTGGGTCTAATAGGATTTCTATTGTGCCCTATGCGAACTCCCTTGCTGCCTCAGCAACTCTAAATGTTTTTATCTCAAAAAAAAAAAAAAACTATTAAATAAGAAAGAAACATCCCTCTGTGTTAAGAGCGTCAGACCTTACCGTATTTTCCTCTTTCCCCCTTCAGAGAGCTTAAACGTGAGGGTCAGGACTCAGGTGTCAACACCACACTCTGGACCGAGCCTTACGTCACTTTGAGCCTGGCACAAGCAATGCAAATGGCACAGGATAGAAATCAATGTGACGCCACAGCTAAAAAAGCAAGAAAACGGTCCTGGGAAAAGTGGTCAGATTTGGGGAAGGAAATTTAACAATGTGTTCACAGACGTGAGTCAGGTCTCGTTTCCTCTGCAAATGCCGCTTGAGCTGCCGCCGCGCTCACTGTTCTGTTTAACTCTCCACTGCTGAATAGAAGCACGTGAGAAGTACAGTTGGGGGAACAGTATGATCAGTAGGTTATAGTGGAATAACATTTCTGTGGTTCTGCTAGGATTTAAATAAGAATCTTAGTGTAAATTATTTGAGCAATAATTTGTTGAAAGTTTGCTGCAGATGGGGGATCCTGTGTTCAGTGTGTGCGAGCATGTCATGAAAAATGGTGACCCCTCTTTTGGTCGTAGGCGCTAAGGCAGTCATGGGTTGCGGTGCAGACATGGCCAAGTCCAAGAACCACACCACACACAACCAGTCCCGAAAGTGGCACAGAAATGGCATCAAGAAACCCTGATCACAAAGATATGAATCTCTTAAGGGGGTAGATCCCAAGTTCCTGAGGAACAGGTGCTTTGCCAAGAAGCACAAGAAGGGCCTGAAGAAGATGCAGGCTAACAATGCCAAGGCCGGGAGTGCACGTGCTGAAGCTATCAAGGCCCTTGTGAAGCCCAAGGAGGTTAAGACCAAGATTCCAAAGGGTGCCAGCCGTAAATTCAGTCGACTTGCCTACATCGCCCACCTCAAGCTTAGGAAGCATGCTCATGCACGCATTGCCAAGGGTCTCAGGCTCTGCCGGCCAAAGGCCAAGGCCAAGGATCAAACGAAGGCCCAATCTGCTGCTTCCTCTGCAGCTCCAGCTGCAGTTCCAGCTCAGGCTCCCAAAGGTGCCCAGGCCCCCACAAAGGCTCCAGAGTAGAGGCATCTGTCTGCCATGAGGACAAAAGGACTGGTGTGAGCGCTAGGCTGCTGTCTATATGGGGCTGGGGTCCTCCTGTGCTATTTGTACAAATAAACCTAAGGCAGGAAAAAAAGAAAAGAAAAGTGGTGACCCAGCTGGGAAGGTTTGGAGGGCCAGGTGATTACTGATTCTTGAACAATAAGATTATGTTTGGGTTTTGATACCAAACAAAGTCAAGTGTTACCATAGATGCTCTAGAGAACTAGACCACGATGACAACAGTATTTAAATATTATTCTGGGAAGTATGTAGGAGGAGCTAGAATAGAGTTCCTCCTTCCATCTTTCCAAAAAGATCCTCTTTCCATCTTCCAAAATGCTGTATTTCCTTCATCATGGGAAACTAAAAATGATAGCAACATCTAGCAGACTCTTGAAGGTATACAAGGATGAAGTGGAGAGATCTTGTCAAAGCAGCTGTAAATTTAAGAAGACTTTTGCCTGGAGATCAGTGAGAACTTTAAACAAGGAATTAAATTAGAATACCAGAGACCATGAAGGAGTGTAAACTAGGAACAGAAAATGCTCTTACAGGGCTGGGCACAGGGCTCACGCCTGTAATCCTAACATACCTGGGGGCCAAGATGGGTAAATTCCCTCAAACTCAGGAGTTTGAGACCAGCTTGAGCAAGAGGGAGACCCTGTATCTACTAAAAATAGAAAAATTAGCCAGGCATTATGGCAGACACCTGTAATCCTAGCTACTCAGGAGACTGAGGCAAGAGAATCACTTGAGCCCAGGAGTTTGACGTTGCTATGAGCTATGATGCCACAGCACTCTACTCAGAGAGACAGAGAGACAGGAAAAAAGAAAATAGAAAAGAAAAATATTGTCTTACAAGGATGTTGATATTTCAGAAAATGTTCATCTTTTATAACTATGTAGTACTGTATTTCTTGTCACCATTTGAGAGTTGAGCCTACAGAAATCCCTGCTCCATTCAGCAGGGAACTGCACACCAGTGTATGTCTGACCTGGGAGATATGGAGTGCACAGAGCCCTGTGGTGGACTTGGTCTAGAGGACGGCTCAACAGCCATGACAGTGACACAAAGCCAGTAGACACTGCACAAAGAACAGCAGGAATGCTGAGAATGGAGCCTCCAGCTCCAGCAGGGAGGTCCCAGAAGGCTTCATGGAGAGAAGCAGCACACCTTGAAGTGAGAGTTTGAGCAGATGAGGGAGGTGCTGCCCCTCTTCACACTGTGCTTTCCTGTAGCTCAGACGGAATCTGCCACCGGTTCCGGTCCTGCTGTTTCAGCAGACAGGCACAAATATTCTCTTATAAGCCAAGCTCAGTAGAATCAATTAAAGTTACATCCCCGGCTCTTCTATTTACACCCAAAGGTGTTAGACAACCCACCTGTCCTAGACACTGCTACTTCAGCAGCGCCCCCTAGTGGCCCTTCCACTGATGTGTTTCCTGTTCTGCCTTCCAGCACATGATTGCAGACACTGTCCGAACCCTGAGACACTGCAGGACTAACCAGTTTGGTGAGTAATCGGAGTCAGGCATGGAATCTAATTTGACTGTACATTGGTACCCACCAACTATGGTCATATCACGAGTATTTGGTGGTAACAAACTTAAACAGATAAGAACCAGAGGTGCATATGTATGCATATCGTATGTGCTCACCAGACGCTCTCTTTGTTTTCTCACTGCATGTTTGGGATGCAGAGAAAGATAACATATGGCAGATTTTTATCCCCTTATGACAGCAAGTGTACACTATACATAGTGACTTTAGACAATCAGAAGTCCCAGTACCCCACTGCTGGCCCCAGGAAGTCTTGCTCTGTTTGTCCATTGGCTCAGAATTACCAGTGGGTTTAGCAGGGGCGACCCTGCCCCTAACCTCCTAGCCTGGAGCCTTCCTGGACTAGGACTGTAGTTCATAAAAGCTCCTCAAGTAGCCTTCCAGAAACTTTCCTCTCCAACAAAAACTTCCTGCCTGGAGCTCCCTTTCAGCTGAAAAAGCGTTTTTTCTGAGCACTTTTGTAGGCTCCCCACTGAGACTAATGCATGTAGGAATATTTGTTTCATTTTATATCTCAGGCATAATTTACACTATTTAAATATGTTATTAGGACATTGCAGGAAGGAAGGAAATCAGTTTTATGGAGCTGAAGGAGCTTTCACATGGGCAGTGGAATCCTGACAACAGAGCTAGTGAGTGAATGGGCACTGTTAACCCCGTAGGTGCTGAGCCAAAGCCAAGGCTCAGAGAGATTCACTTACTCTGCTGTTTTTCACACTGAGTCTGCCTGAGTCCCTTACCCGGGCCCTTTTCTTTGCTGTCTGTAGATTCTATAGATGGAAGGGATAATAAGAAAAATAGTTGAGTTCGGTCATTATAAATTAAAGGTGACCACTAAGTAAAACTTAAGTTTGTTAAGTAGTACATCTTCATTGTAAAACAATCTTTTCAAATCAGTACAGAAGTATATATGAAGTTCCACCTCCCAAGGAAAGTACTGCTAACAATTTGGCCCACATTCTTTAGAATTTTCTTTTGTCCAGAAAGAACCTGGTGTTCTAAGTATTCATATCAATTAATACCATTTTATATGTGCTCATACAGTTTTTCATTAAGCACACAGGTACGATGTAGTTATAACTGAAATGGTAATAACAACATTGTCATGGAGATGTATTCAAATGTACAGCACAATGTTGCTGATGAGTATAACTTCGGATTTATCTCATCCTCCTCTGCTTTCCAAGGATATACTGGGTACGCAGCTAATTCTGGGATAGCAATCTCACTTTCCAAGGGACTCTAGTTTATAGATGCTCCAAGTGTGGACGGGAAGGTTATACTGGGTTGGCTGGCCTGCACCTTGCACCTGCCTTCAGTCTCCCAGTCACCAGGCAGTAACAGCCCTAAGCAAAGGAGAAATTTTAATAACTATCAAGCCAGTTTGTGTCCTAATATTTATATACTATGTCTTTCAAAATTGGATTTGGAATTATATTTCTTCAATTCATTTTAGCAGTTTATATGGGCATAGTAAACCAATGCCAGCATTTGGGATAAAACAAGTTAATAATAATCTGGTGACTTATAAAATGCCAGGTTAAGTGTCAGCTGTCATGGTTGGAGTCGTTCATTTTGCCATATCTTTAAAGCTCGAAAATTAACAATGAAAATTATCTTTGCCCTATCATGGTTTCCATACCAGTGTGTACGAAACCAGAAGCGGTCTCTCAGCGTCCCTTCGAGAAAGCGTTCTAGAATAGTACAGCTTTTTGGTCACATCCAAACAGGTGTAGTGGTAAAAACTTTAACTCCTAGTGCCTTTCCTTGCTGAAACTGAGAAGCCTTATTTCTATTAAACCTAAGAGTTACAAGTCACCCATGACATACAGGTCTTAAATTATTTCCTCATAAAATACATTTGTCAAAGAGGAGAAAAAAATGGGTTTTCACCAAGAGAAAAAAAGGCTGCAATAAAATGTCCAACCTCCTGCAGGCCCCTTCCCTCTGCTCAAGCTGAGCCCCAGTGGCTCACCCTGCCTGGCCCATCTGTAATCCATGAAGTCAGAGGATGTGACCTCAGCTTCACTGCAGCACTGTAGTCAGCCAGCGTTCTGGGCCTTGAGTGATTTGTCTTTTGTTTGTTTTGACTATGGTACTCGGGCTTGCCCCATTGTCCGTGCTGCTTTCTCTCTGGCCCCTTATCAGAGCTGCTAGTACACGGCACGTCCGTCTTCACAATGCACTGAAGCTCCTTGCAGCCCCTCAACTCTGCTGTGGAGGAGTGGAAAACCTCCATACCTTATTCCTCTCTGGGTAGACTTTAGTTCATACACAAACTTTCTAACCACCCCTTGGGGTCTATTCTTTGGCACTTGTTCATTTAATTGCTCTGTTAATTTTTTTTCCATAATAGAGGACCCCAAAGTGTCTGTACTACTTACTTGTGACTACACTCAGTTTCCTTATCTGTTGCACAGGATAATATAATACCTGAATAGTATATAATATCAGATAATAAATGATTTAAATATCCTGCCAGTCTGAATGCCTGACCTGAGAAATCCAATTTGTGCTGAGAAAGCATTTTCACGTTAGGACAAGGACCCCTCTTCTGGGATTCTGACTAATGAGAACCTACCTGGTAGATTTACTCCAAGCCTCAGTGCGGGATTTGAACGGTATTCAGAAAGAGCATTACTGCTCATCTAAGATTGTCTTGTCTATTTCCTACAAAACAGGGGGTGACCTATCTCCTAAAGAGCATCAGGAACTGAAGTCCTACGTGAATCATCTGTACGTCATTGAGAGCCAGCAGGCCCTGTTCGAGCTCTCGCACAGGATCGAGCCCCGCGCGTGAGCCGCCTCGCCACCGCACCGCTGCAGCACTTTGAGCTACAGGAATGTGTATGCTAAGCACGTCGCTTTCCTGTGAGAAGAGAAGCTGCTGAGTTTTATCAGCATACCCCAGGACAGTCACAGGAAAGCCAGCTAAAGCGTGTTCAGGAAGCAACGTCAGCCCCCAAAGAGGGGGAGAGGCCTCTCCACGCTACTCCCAGAAGAAGGCAGAAAGAGCATCAGAAGTATTCTTTAGATGAAGTCTGGTCTCATGATCTCACATTGTTGATCCGAACCATTCTTGATTTGACATGTGACAGCATCAAGACAACAAAACATGTCTTAACACATTAACGACCGAATATTTCAGTAGGCGCGTGCATGCAACAGGAAAAGGAGTTGTACTTTGCCCGCTGTCGGACTACTCTTTACAGGCTTTCAAAGTATCTTTTGAACACCTAACGATGGTGACGGCATCTCCAGACGTCCAGGGAGAAGGAGAGGTCTCTGTCGGTATGAACTGTGACACCACTGACAGCCGCTTGTGTCCTGCGAGTGAGTTAGGCCCGCAGCTCACACCCGCGCTCCGACTTACAGATGAGAAGCATCGCCGCTAACGCTGCTTTGCGCCAGTCACCAACACGTGCTCGTGGGTGAATTAGTTTCTGTGCAGATGATTCGCAGCTATAGGCAAGGTAGACTAAATTGCTTTGCTGATAAGAGAAATAGTAATCTGTAAGAAATTGACTCGTGGTTTAATTTCTGGGGATTTGCTTTACATTTGTAAGCAGGCTTTTACCTTTTATTGGGCATGACGTGATTTCTTTTTTTAAAAAAAAGCACAGTGCCTGACACATTGTAGGCGCTCAGTAACTGCTGACTGAGGTGACTGAGTGTCAGAGGTCTGCATTCTTGTGCCTGACACCCCACGCAGGCTCCTTGCCCACAGCGTGGAAGGCCAGCAGCCATGCAGGGAGGCTGAGTGAGGTTTACTGTGTGGAGCCCTTAGCACTCGCTACAAAAGCAAGGTAATAAGGTAGTGGCGATTACCAGGCTTTCAGCAAATGGAAAGTGCCCAGAAATACCCAGATATCTGCTTTATGCTGGAGCCTTAGAAGTCCTGCAGTCCACCTACCAGTCAAAGCAGGGAGCCTTCCTATAATTTGCCTTTTTTAAAATTTCAAAACCTCAGAGCCTCCTGAGTCCTTTCTTATTATCCCCATTTTTACCAGCTGGATCTCTCACAGCAAGTAAGACTTCTTGCTGTTCTCAAGGCCTGATTAGAGGAGAATTTTCAACCTCTGCACAGACTATAAAGCCTGTGGGTTAAAAAAAATGAAATCCACCCATGCCCGCTAGATCCATGCGTCCTTGCCACTTTGCCAGTACCCGAGGGCTGCCTCCTGCATCTAGCACAGTCGCTGCCCAGACAAGAGCTCTTGGCTGTCATCTCAAAGGGGCCCCATCCGACCTGCTCCCTTTTCATCCTTTTGTCTCAGCAGCACCTTGTTCATCCTCATTGCCCAGACATGCCCAGGGTTTTCTGACATCTTTATGGCAGTGCCATTTCCTGGGCTCAGGAACCACCCAGAGCTTGAGATATTGCTGGGAGGGACCACACAGAGGAAGTTTCTGGGAGGACTTTCACAGAGACCCAGTCCTGCCCAGCACATAAAACTGCAGTCCTAAAAATTTATGGGGTTTTATAGGAAGGTCCCATGTAGGGCTGGTCTGCTCAGAGAAATGCTTCATGCTGTGAGTAATGGAATGAGACCCCACCCCCACCCCTAACCTGCCCCGGAGGAGACCAGGGCCATCAGAACCAGAGAGTACAGACGTCCCTCACAGCTGGTCACACACTCCCTGCCCTTAGTGATCCCTGAGGACAGCATGGGCTTTCAGCACAAGCACCTGTTCTCATCTTTTTCCTATTCTAGGAACTGGAGTTTGGCTAGCCTACCCACATAAGTCCATTTTGACATTACTTCTTTGTTTTATAAGTTAAATTTTTATTTACATTAGCTTTACATCACTCCAAGTAGAGCATTACTATTAGGAGACTAATTTGTGAAGAACTATTTCAGGATAGTGCATGCTGCTTAGACCCCAAGTCAGGCATGTACACTTGGCCAAATGAAGCTACACAAACATTGTATTTAAGTGCGTTTGTGTGGCGTATTCAGAGCATCTTGTGCGGCCTAGAGGGAAACAGGCTGGGGAGAAAGTGGTGCTTGCCCACCACGTCCTCCACGTGGTCATGTTGCCCGCATGGGAGCAAAGGGCAGGCAGGACTTGGTTTACATCTGCTTTCCCATCCTTGTCTCCCGAATGTCTAAAACCTCTAAGTTTTTCTGAAATTGAATAACTATCTCCAGAGATTTCCCAGGCAGTAACTTGCAAATTTCAAAAGCTTTCAAGAGCCTGAAATCTGGAATGAGGGAATTGAAGGCAAAATTGTGAGAACAAGATTTTGCTCCACAACAACTCTTTCTAAGGAATCTGAGCTGTCCAACTGTGACCAGGCCATGGCAGGACTTACGTGCTTCACGTCACCAGGACGGGCCCTGCTTCCTCTCTGTATGTTCTCCAAGGCCACCAAGAATGGTTTTGTCCTGGCTAAAGGGTGGACTAGAAGTCTCAGCTCTTTTCTTTTTTGGATTTTTATGGTTGCATAAAATCTCCATTCACTCCGAAAATCTTGTGTAATCTGCCTGTGTAAAAATCTTGTGTAATCTACAGCGGATGGTGCAGGGTCACTTCTAAGTGGTTCCTCTTTGTTACAGCACAACTCTCAGTCCTGTAGGTCTTTGGATTCATCAGCATTCCAGAGAACCAGCCCTGCTTTGGCGTTAGCATGGGACATCAGAATGCCGGTTCCTGTCTGCAAAACCACAACCTTTCCACCTTCTTTTAAACTTTGACATACACATTTGCAGATCTTCCACAGACTATGGTGTTTGATTCACTCTTTGTTATAACCTGTATAATTGCCAAATGGTTACAGTGATAAATAGTATGACTTGCGTTCACTTTTATGAACTTAATTATGTTTAGAATAAATTCATTTTCCTAGACCAATACCCACAAGCAGAGAGTGCAGAGCATACAGCGAGTTTAGAAGCACGAGGAAGAAGTAAGTGCCCACACCTCCAGGCTACAGGTTAAGATGCTACATGAACGAGAGGGTGCTCGTCACGACTTCATATCCCCGAAGCTGGGCTTTCCCTTCTGCCCACACAGCAACCTGGCAAGAACACCACAGACTCGGGACACAGTGTCCCTAAATTGCACAGCCAATCTAAGCTACTCAGAAACCGGGGAGAAACAAAACAACAACAAAAGAAATACATTAAAATGGGGGAGATCAGGTCCATTGCAATTATTTAACACAGGATTTCTTTTAAATGTTTCAGAGACATGTCCTTAAAATTTCAGCCTGCTTCGTAGCGAGCGGGCCAGTTTTGCTTAAAACTGGTAGGTGACAAAAGGTTTTTAAAAATTGCCAAAAAGTTAGATGAATATGTACTACTGTATAAAGCAAAGCTGTATATACTAAACTTTTTTTAGCAGAGTACTATTTATTTGCATAGTCTATTTATTGTATTCGTATTACACTGTTATTAAATACCGGGATGAATCATTGACCTGGAAGCAAGGAATCTTGCCTTTTAATGTATCATTAATTAGGACTGCTGTGATGTTGTCAGCTTGCATTAACAATTAGAAGATAGGAAACCCGCAATCAGGGTGTCTACCTAATTTCTCAGGGACTACACTTGGTAGTTTTCCACCATTATAAGAACTGGTAAATATGAAACATTTGTTGACTTACCAGAATTGCCATTAACAGTGTTTCCTTCCCATATTTCTTGCTTTCTGCCTCTGTATATATTACTGTGCTAGTATCAAAGCTAGTAAGCAATAATTTATATGTAAAAATGGCCAAGCAATATAAGGATAAAAACTTATATAAGTAACCATTACCTGATCTTGTATTTTCAAAGTGTTTTTTTTTTTTAACTGCTTTTCCAAATATAAACTCTCTTAAAGATACTGCTCACGCCTCATGGTTTCTTGCTTTCTCTGTGACGTCTGTGGGTGAAATAGCCTGTATACTGGCAGCAGTCAATGACTAAGAAGTCACTCATTCACCGAAGAAGTTGCAACTAAGTGAAGATGAAGAAGCTCTCAGGCAGCCCCTCGAAACTGAAATCACTTCTCTTGCCATTGGGTTATGGTATGTTGGAAGTGGCGTCAGTTCTCATAGACTGAGATTTGGGTCACTTGACAATCACTGTCATTGCCTCACCCCACAGGAGTAGGGTCAGCAATTGTCACAGCTCCTTAGCGTGGTGGATGGAGGGGCAAATGAGTGATGAGGGCATTCTGAGGTAGGGGGATGACTGGCTGTATAAACAGCAGCATAAGCCCTGTTCATGGTCAGAGTCTTGTCTGTCTCTGTATAAATGGGAGATTTGTACGTTCTCTTCGTCAAGGTCAAGCTTGGCTTTTGGCAGTAGTATCTCCTCCCTGCAGGAATATTATATATCTCACCATGTGGCACTCAGGACTGGCCACAGGCCTTGCTTTGTCCTATAGAAAATGTAACCCATGAGGCTTGTATGCGGAAGCTTTACGAGGCAGCCTGGGCCACGTCTGCTCTGCTAGGATATCTGCACTGCTCCAGGTGAGGGTGACGGTCAGTCTGGTCTTAGAACAAAGGCAACAGAGCAGAGATCCAGCCTGTGAAAGATACGTCCCTGGAATGAGAAAACGTCATGGTCACTCAGAGCCACTGAGATTTGGGAGTGGTTTGTTACTTGGCAGAATTTAGCCCCCTCTGACTCATACAGTCTCCTAGGAAACTCGATAAATTGCCCTTTCCCTCCACCCACACCTGGGCAGCAGCACTGGCTATCTACAGCACCTCGGGATGAAGCCAGCTGTAGTCACACGCCCAATGGAAAAAGCTTGTCTTTACATGGGGAAAGGTAAGGAAGGTCCAAAAACTGTTTTCTTGGGCTCTTATTCATTTCCTGGGACATGGCACTTGTGTGAGACAAGGAGAAATGGGAGAAAAGAGTGCAGGGGCGTCACCTCTGAGACAGCCCCCCAGGAGCAGAGAGAGCAGGGACATCACCTCTGAGACAGCCCCCAGGACCAGAGAGAGGAGGGGCATCACCTCTGAGTCAGCCCCCAGGAGCAGAGAGAGCAGGGACATCACCTCTGAGACAGCCCCCAGGAGCAGAGAGAGCAGGGGCATCACCTCTGAGACAGCCCCTAGGAGCAGAGAGAGCAGGGACATCACCTCTGAGACAGCCCCTGGGAGCCTGTGTTCTGGCTTCCAAATCACTTCCTCCAGGGAGACTGACCCCACAGGGTGCTCCTGGAGTGTGGAACAATGCAGGAGATGAAGGGAGGAGGGGATGGGCTGGGCTCCAGATGGGGAAGGGGATGGGAGAAGAACGGACACAGCCATTGCTACAGAGATGGTGGGATTTTCTTCAGGTACAAGTGGGAAAGCCAGTATTGCAGAGGCTCAAGTGAGCTCAGAAACCTGTTCTTGCTCAAATTAGCAAACCATAAAGTGAGGCTTCTGGTCCTAGCCTTGGTGCTGTAGCTGCAGAATCTTAGGTCAGGGCCTGAAGCCCCACATCAGGTCCCTGTTCTCTGAGAGCCTCTGGATCCTTCACAGGAATGTGTGCGTTTGCTTTTCATTCACTACTTTAAACAAGAGAGATTCTGAAGCTTTAGACTTGTTAGTGTTCGTTAGTGAAGTATTCCCAGTTCCTGCAGGAATTTCTCTTTCTTTTTTTTTTTTTTTCTTTGCAGTTTTTGGCCGGGGCTGGGTTTGAACCCTCCACCTCCAGCATATGGCGCCAGTGCCCTACTCCTTTGAGCCAGATGCGCCACCCCAGAATTTCTATTTCTTAAAGAAGCAGCAGTTCCCTTTCCCCGCACTTAAGGAGCGGGGTGGACGTACAGAAAGGTGGAGGACCCTGCTAGGGCAGGGCTCCCAGGGGACGCACACTGAGATCCCTGCAGTAACTCGGTGCTGGGGGGATCGGCCTATGTTTTGGCCCTACTGTGTGGCTCCTACTTACATACCCCCTTCCTAGGGTTGGGAATCTTCCAAGGGCTGGGTTGGGGTTCCTTGTGGTCAGCCTTATGGGCATTTCTGCCCCGAAGTCACTTGACTCCTCACCAGGCATTCCCACTGTAAGCTCTGCTGCCACCTGTGAGTCTCCTGCTCTGGCCCTGCCTGGATGAAGGAACTTCCAGATTCTCCTCACCGGACACTTACACTCCAGGGTAAACCAAGCCAGCGGAAGGTGAGGACTAACACTCTCTCCTGTCTAACCACACCACGTCCCCAGCCATTTCAGGCCACACTATGCTGAAGATCTCTATGGGCCTAGAAATTTTCCACTAAAGCAGATTCCCCAGTCCCTCTGCTGTTTCCTACACTCCTGGGTTGTCAGTGGAAGCAGGAGGGTGTGGCCCCCAAGCACTCCTGATTGGACTTTTCTTCTCCTCCCAGGAACACCCTGTGTAGCTTCCTGGTTAGGGAGGCTGGCTCTCCTGGCATGCTGCCATGGGAAACGACTTTGAGCCCTCCTCTCGGGAAGGCCCCCTTCCTGCTCACGGATATTTAAAGGTTCCCAAGTTGTCTGTGTGTGGGGTGGGGGAAGTCTAAAATTTCTAGTTAGAACCTGAGTGAAAATCCCTGCAGTAGCCACCCTGTTCTAGGAGTCCTGACCAAGAACAAATAAAGCAGATTGAGCTAATTGTCTCAGAGGCAATTAGCCTGCCTGGGAGACCTGAGGCTGTGGCAAGATCTTTCCCAAGTTCTGAGGCCACAGTGGCTCTGGTGTCCCCGAACTCCCTTCCTCAGGGAGAGCCTCAGCTGGTGAGTGGTGCTGTCCTCCCACCAAGTGCAGCCCGTCTTGACCCCTGGCCTCAGCCAGCCCTTTGCTCATTAAGTTCTCCACCCACTGCCCTTTGTCCTGCTCCCCCTGCGGCTGTGCAGGCCCCTTGTCCATCACCACAGTCACTACAGTGAACTTCCATACAGTTGTCCCCAATATAACATCCCTGCTGCCATCAAAAAATTATTCTTAAAATGCGAATATCACATTTCTCCCCAGCTCAACATCCTCCAATAGCGGCTCTTTAGCTATAGAACTAAACCTTCATTACATACAAATTCTTTGTGTGCTGATCTCTTTTCACCTGTCCAAGGCCAAAGAGATCATGCAGATGCCCCCAGGAAATCTTCCCCTTGAAACTGATATTCTAAATGTGATGATACATTGATTCTTACTAACTAAAATGTCTGTCGGCTCAGTGCCTGTGGCTCAAGCAGCTAAGGCGCCAGCCACATACACCTAAGGTGGCGGGCTTGAATCCAGCCCAGGCCCGCCAAACAACAATGATGGCTGCAACCAAAAAATAGCCAGGTGTTGTGGCAGGCGCCTGTGGTCCCAGCTACTTGGGAGGCTGAGGCAGGAGACTCGCTTGAGCCCAGGAGTTGGAGGTTGCTGTGAGCAGTGAAGCCATGGCACTCTGCCCAGGGGGATAGCTTGAGGCTCTGTCTCAAAAAAAAAAAAAA